>JZKD02S1552104.1:79466-92945 GCA_000966675.3 Picea glauca
AAAAGACTGCCTATCATTTCGAAGAAGAAGAGGTTTTCTCCCTTTATGGGTTTCCTCATGAAAATCTATCTCTGTGTGTACTTTATGTGTGACTGATGGTCTTTACTTTTACTGTTCATATGCTTTATATTGTTGATGATCACTTGAAGGAAGATTAATAATATTTTAAAAGGTATAAAATTGTTTAATCTTATAAACAATTGATTCACCCCCCCTCTTAGTTGTTTTAGTATTTCCAACAGATGGCCCTCCGACAGTGTGGGTTACTGAAGTTCTTTAAGATCCAAGGTATGAGGGCTCAACTAAGGCTCCTTGAATACCTAGTTCACATGTGGGATGTGAACGACCAAGATTTTCATGTGGGGGCTCATATACTTACTATAGATATCGAGGATATCTACTTTTAAACAGGGTTGTCTCACCATGGAGCCCGAGTGACATTGACAGGAAGTAGGGGTGGTAGCCAGTCGATGAGCCACTATATTCATGAACATTGTGTGTCGGGTACTGAGAGACATAGCGGCAAGGTCGCTATTAGGGATGTCCAGGACTTTCCCCTACAGACCATCCCTTTTACCATTACAAGCATGGCAGGGAGAGCCTCTCCCCATATGGATTTTCGAAGATATTTTCAGTATGCGTTGGAGTGCATGGAGCCCTGAGTTTTTAACTGGTGTGAAGGGGTTCTTAAAAGTATGAAAAAACAACTGACCAAGTGTAGGAGTGGTGAAATGAAGCAGTTCAGATATGGTTCCATTTTGGTATCCTTCTTCTTAGAGAGGGTCCCAGTTTTGCACCTACAAGTAGAGTGGGGGGTACCTTCCCCACAGGATCCATGAATGAAGAGGTGGGGCACCCTCATGGCACGACATGTAATTGGTCCCATCGTTAGATATAACGATGTTTTCTTCTAGTGGTTGGCGACACAAATGCTCATGGTCAATGACTATGCATATGTCGGTGTGGATTTTCGTGGGGATCTAGATCTGGTGCTTCCTGAAGGTTCCCAATGGGGGGACATAGGTAAGAAGAATATTTTGTTTATATCATGTTTTTGTTCTTTTTAATGATTTAAAATGTTTTTTATGTTGTTTATCTGAGGACTAATCAAATGCTCTTTGACAATGCAGATATGGGACCGTATCGTCCTCCAGGTTCACCCCCTACTCAGAGGTGAGGGGAGGCAGGTCCCATAGAAGGTGCAAGTGACACTGACTATGAGGATTTGGAGCAAAACCTGGAGGGATTCACTATGAAAATCCCAGATGCCTCTATATATGACATCCCGAGGCACTATTAGCGCCATACACTGGGCTTGTCTGCATCGATCGATCGACTGCTCCATAGGGTAGCACAGGAAGTTGCGTGTTATAGCGAGCATCATCATTGATGCTATATTGTATATGAAGCCATGTGCTTCACATTTTTGATATTTTGGTCTTCGGACAAAAACACCTTTTTGTAAACTTTTATATCATTATATAAATGAGGCTTCTACCGTCTTACTTGCTTTTATATACAATGTGTGATTGGATTTATAAATGTGTCAAATGTCTGTCTAACAAATAATTATCTAATGCATATGTTAATGTATTTAGACATCTAGGAATGTGTTGATATTAAATATAATCGAAATGACATTCCAAGAGGCGAATTCGTAAATATACCCTTAATAAAGTAGGAATCCGGATAGTATAAACGTTACTCAACTGTCGGACTACTAACTATGAGTCAAGTCGAACAACAAGGTGACAGATTCCAAGTGAAACAACGTCAGTTAAAAACTCTATAACTGCATGGTATTCCGCGATATTGTTAGTTGCACGATCAAGGAAAACACCATGTAGAATGATCAATTCATCCGTAGGTGTGTAGATTGCCCAAGCAATAGACGCTAAGTTTTGAGTACTGCGATTAGCACCATCAACGAAGCCAATGTAGGGTAGCAAAGACATCGACATCTGGAAACCAAGAAAAATGCAAGGTAAGCAGTTGAGGGTTGAAACCAAACAACGAGAAAAACACACAAGAGTATCACACCAAAAGTATGATACACTAAAAATACAAGCACTCATGCAAAAATGACTTAAGCATAGTACTTCTTTAAGTAAAGGCCATTTATGGGTTCACTCAAAGGAACTCCATCATAATCCACTAACTCATAAGCTCCCTTCTCCAACACTTGTTTGACAATATAAGGACCCCGCCACATGGGCTCGAATTTACTGCCCCCCTAGCAAATCATGATCTTGCTCGTAAAGAAGAACAAGATCACCTTCAGAAAAGACACGTGGTTTGACATGCTTGTCGTATTGAGATTTTACATGCTGCTTCTGAGTCTCGATTACTAAGGCGACGTCCCGACGGGTATCGTTTAGTTGCATTAGATACAAAAGACGTTCCCTTCAATAGAGGTATTGGGGAGAAGTTCGACGACTAGCTTCAAGGATGGGATTTCACATTCAATCAGAAAAATAACCTCAATACCATACACTAGTTGAAATAGTGTGAATCCCGTGGTAGACTTAATAGATGTCTGATAGGCCCATAATGCTGAAAAAAACATCGTGTGCCAATTTGTCTTATGGATTCCTATCATCCGTCAAAGCATCGTAGTGAGAACTTTATTGATCGCTTCAACTTGGCCATTGGCATGTGGATAATAGGGGGTTGAGTTTTCATGCCGAAGACCCAACTTGTCCGTAAGCTCAGACATCATAAAATTACGAAAGTGGATGCCGTGATTAGTAACGATGGATTGGGGTACACCAAATCTAGTAATAATATGATTGAAAATGAATAGTGTTGCAGTTCTCCCAATGTTATCGAATGTAGGCATCGCCTTGGCCCATTTAGTGAAGTAATCCACAACTACAATGATGTATCCATGCCCCTCAATCGAGTGAGGGTGACATGTCATGAAGTCAATGCCCCATTTAGTGAACAAACTGACATAAACTATAGGGTGTAAAGGAGCAGGATGAGATCTTATCTTGTTATTACAAGTTTGGTAAGCATGGAATTTTTGGACGACAATAATGCAGTCTTTAAACAAAGAAGCCCAGAAAAACCCTGCTCGTAAGATATTTTGGGCAGTGGCATACCCAGACATATGACCTCCACATGCTCCGGAGTGACAGTCATTCAAAGCTTTCTCAGCTTTGTCATAAGTGAGACATCGTCGAAAAACATAATCAATGCCCCAACGGTAAAGGGTATCACCCAGGATGATATACTGGCGGGCTTGATATCAAATGAAACAATGATCTGTGCTAGAAAGATCAGGCCGCAAAGTTTGGGTTTGGAGATAAATGATGATATCTTTGTACCAAATGTCATCAATACTGATTAGAAATAGGGATTCGTTAGGTAAGGAATCCTCTACCATACTTTCCGTCTCAGGTGAGGGAAGGTCACATATTAGTTCGACAAAGACCAAAGATTTCTTAGATTTGGCACGCTCAAATTTCAAATCAAACTCCTTGAGAATCACTATCCATTTGGAGTACTTTCCCCTGAACAATTGTTGAGTAAAAATGTGTTGCATGGGATTGCAATCAGAAATAACAGTGGTCATGTGTAATAGGATATAGTGATGGAAACGTTGGACACCTTGGACGACTACCAAGGCCAATTTATCGACATGTAGGTATTTTCTTTCGATGGTTATGAGACTCTGACTCAAATAATAGATTACATGGTTGTCGTGTGAATTATCTTCTTGGACTAGAACCATGGCGATGGTAGAGTCTGAAGCAACTAAATAGAGGAAATAGTCCCGATTATAATCTGGTGGAAACAAAAGTGGAGTACAGGTGAGGGTGAGCTTCAAAGCTTCAAAGAATTTATTGGCAGTGTTGTCCGATATAAAATTGTACCCCTTCTTAAGAAGCCGGGAAAATAATTTCATTAAATCAGTGTAATTGGGGATGAATCATCGCAAAAAGTTTGCCTTCCCTTGCAAACTTTGGAGTTGGTGAAGTGTGAAAAGAGGAGGTAAAGTCATAATAGCCTCAACCTTCAATGGGTCTACCCTAATCCCATGAATTGACACGATAAAACTGAGAAGTCAGTCGGACTCCACAAAAAAAACACATTTGTGTGGGTTCAAACATATACGATAGTAACGACAATGAAGGAAAATGGCCCATAGATGTGCCAGGTGATCTTGGTGATGCATAGAATGTGCTGGTAGATCATAAAGATATGGTTTATGTTGTGAAAATCGTAAGACATATCATACTGAAACGTCACACCAATATTCTTTAGACCGAATGGTAATTTCTGGTATGTAAAGGTTCCCCAGGGGAAAATGAAAGCAGTCTTGTGTTGATCCGTGGGTAAGATATTAATTTGATTATAACCTAAGAAGCTGTCCATTAAGGAAAAGATTTCTCTTCTGACACAATCGTCGGTGATCTGATCAACGAAGGGGGTTGGGTAATTTTCCTTAGGACAAGCTTTGTTTATGTCCCTATAATGAACACAAACATGGATCGTTCCTTGTTTATTATTGATTGGGACAAGATTGGATACCCAATCAATTAAAGCCATAGGATAGATAAAGCCAACCTTAAGGAGTTTTTCAACTTCAAGTTTGATGGTAGCGGCTTTACAAGGGTGGACTGGGCGAAGTCTCTACCGAACAGGTTTAGCATTCGGGTAAGTCTTACTTTTGTGTACAATGATATCAGGATCGATACTAGGAATCTCTTCATAGCTCCATGAAAAAACATCATGAAATTCCCAAAAAAGGGATTTATAAGTGGATACCTCAGTGGTAGAACATGAGGCACCAATGTGTACATTCTCCACGACTTCTGGTTTGATTGAGATGTCAAGAGGAATAATAGGGGAAATATTACTCAGGTTCCCTTCGTACAAGATATCGTGGGTGGATGCGGGAACAGACGAAATAATAAAAATGGTCGACGGATTTGAAATCCTTTGGTAACTCTCTATGGTTTCATGTGCTAGGAAGAGGATAGAATGATGATTCACATCGTCCCATGGGGTATCTTCCATAGACATGACCGACATGATAATCTCATTAGTAGGGAAGACCAAGTGAAACAGATCATGAGACATGTCAGAGAGAGAAGGGGTGTAAGGGGTTGTCGATTGAATGGCCCGATAAGATGATTCGACAAGACTTAAAGGTATTTTTTCACCATATCTAAGATAGTCACCGGAGTCAGGTACTATCCACAGGTCATAAGACACGGGGGTTTCGCGAATAGAGGTGGATATCATGTTGATTGAGGCAACAAAGGGAGGATAAACGTCGGGTGGTGGAAGGGGGAAAGTACCCATTAGAGTGGAATATTTTAGGAGACCCACGCCGACATTATTGTAACTGGGAGGTGTCTTCGTGATAAAAGGCACGTTGCTAGTATGAGAATCAAAATTAAAGAAGGCCAGTTGGTCAACAATAACGAACTTTCCTTGATGTGGGAAACGTAACACACAGAAAAGGGTAGAAACAATTGCTCGCATGGAATTGATCCAACTACAACCAAGTAAGAGGTTGTAATCAAGAGGCGCATCAAAGACCTCAACCTCAAGGTTGACCAATTTACCTTCTAGCGTAATATCCAACGAAGGAAGAACACCGTAGAGTTTGAAATCTGTACCATTGAAAGCCTTAAGTGTATTGTATGATTCAGTGAGGGTAGGAGATCCAATATCTTTCTAGGTGGAAGCTCCTTCGTCAATAACGGTTCTACAGATATTCTTATTTTTGACAATAACTTGGATCTAAAATGCTAACTGAGAAGGAAGCCTTGGAATGTGATCTTCCAAGTCAAAGATTATTAAATTAGTATCCATGGGATCAATTCCACCGATGGCCTTTAACAACACCTTTTGTTGAGGGGGAGAACTTTGAAGGACTTTGAGATCTAACATAGCAGAGGGTGCTTGCGCAAGGTCTTCTACAATACTATAGTTTTGTGCAGCACACACGTGAGGATTAAACGCGGACTTTCGAACAACACCCTTGGGAGGGGGACAAAGAACTGTATCAAGACTCGGTCATTCGAGATGAAGAGGACCATTTGGAGGTGAAGTTGGGGGAGGAGGTTGAACCAATGGAGGTGGTAAATCATCAACCTTCTCCTTTTAAGAAGTAGAATCATTGGTTCTAGTTGCAATTGCAACGTCGTTCTTTTTAGAATCGCCAGTACACATAAGGAAATAAGAAGTAGTGGTAGAAGGGGAGGATTGGTCATGAATGAAAAATTCAGCCTGCTGCTGAGGAGGGAAAGGTTGTGACAAAATGACGGGTGTAGGAGGCTTCTTGGTCCCTTGAAGGAACTTAGTAACCTCGACACATCTTAGACAATCTTTCATGTAGTGATCATCACCACAGATAAGGCAAGGATAATGAGGTTTACGCTTATCGTTATCATTAACAGGTTGGGTTTTGGGCTTTTTAGATTGTGGAGCATTATTTTTATCCTCCTTATTCTTACCCTTTCCTTTCTTCTTAGTTTTATTTTTGCCGACAGGAGTGGATTGAATTGAGTTATCTTCAGAAGTCTTACCGGAGGAAGGAGTAGGATTATGAGCACTCTGAACTTTAGAAGTATTGGATTTGGGATTGGTGTGATTGGCATGTGTGGAATGAGTTTCTGCATGAAAAGTTCCAATCACACCATCAACAACATGAGAATTTGCTGGAGGTTTAGGGTTAGGATTCATAGAAGGGCAAGGAGCGTTAGGGATCAAGTCATAAAGTGTACTCGTTTGTGAATAAACGAGATCTAGATATTGAGCACGACTAATCGCCTGCTCTTCAATGAAAACACCGCCCATGGCAACATCACAGGAAATATGATCAATGAGTGATTTGGTAAACCACTCAGCCAATAACTAATCGAGAAGGGGAAATTTGATCAAGCGTCTTCTCCTCCTCCACTCATGAATATGATCAAAACTATGGGTGGAGGAGGCTTGTTTAAAAGAAATCAAAATTTCCGTTCCTGTCTCATAATGAATTGACAGTTGGTAGTGTGTGAGAAACACCATTGCTAGGGTATTAAAGTCATTAAATAAGCCTTGTGACAACTCAATGTACCATTTTGTTGCCGAACCTGTGAGAGTTTGTTGGAAAATTCGTAATCTTATGGAGTCATCCATCAATGAGTTGGATGAACACCAAAGATGAAAATTCATAACATGATTGTTTGGATCCTCTCCTGGTCGACCGTAAAACTTAGAAATATTGGAAGGTAATTTGGCCAGTATGACAAGCCAATAAGGAGAGTGCAAGATAGGATCATTCAGAATCTTAGACAAATCCGGTAAATCCAAAGTAGCAAAAAAAGGCAACTGTCAATTCACTTGTGGAAATTGGTAATTTTGAGGAGGAAGTCCTATAGGTATACCAATAGGACCATAAGTAGTTTGCAAATAATTGAGTCCTGAAAGATTCAGCCGTGGAGGGTTTTGAGGCATGTAGCCAACAAGGGTTGGTTGATTTGGCATGTTCCCTTGGAAAGGAACATTCGACTGAAAGTTTGAACCCCAAGTAGGATTTAGGGAACTTGGATATGGTTGTCTGAGATTGGGAGATACGAAAGATTTAACTTGAGGGTGTTTCCCCACAGGCGGTTGTGGATTTCCTTGGAAAATACGATTCCAAGGTTGAGTTGTTAACACAGGTATATTTTTCCCATAAACTGGGTTATGGGCTCTAGCTTGAGGTTGCCCCACAAGTTGAGGTTGTCCCCCAAATTGAGGTTGACCCCCAAAGTGAGATTTACCCCCAACTTGAGGTTGCCCCCCAAGTTGAGGTTGTCCCCCCAATGTGAGATGGACCCCCAACTTGAGGTTGACCTCCGACAGGAATCTAAAAACTAGAAGTGATAGAAACACTGGTGCCCCCAATGGGGTTGGAGCCACTAGGGCTAGGATGATTTTCTCCTCTAGACAAGGGTGGAGGAGGGACGTATGGCTCTCTGGAGAGAACCTGGGTAGGTGTGGGGACAAAAATAATAGCAGCATTATACGCAGGTGGAATACAAAGAGTTGACCCTACAGATGGATTCTGGGTAGGGATAGCGATGGAAGGATTCAAAGCATGATACCCAGGGGGAAGTGAAGGAGTCGATATAGGTAGAAGTGGAATTCCAATAGGAGCTTGAGTAACCACCACATTCTTGGTAGAAATAGTCATAGCTTGTGGGACCATAGTAGAATGGGCCATTTGGAGAGGAAGGATTGAGCGAGAACCAATTGACAGTGGGTCTGCAACGGTGGAGATATTACTGGTTGTACTAGTAAAATGGTCTAAAGGTACCATATAGGTAACAAATGTATTAGAAATATTTGATTCCATAGGTTGATTAGGGATCGCCCCTAGATTTTCGTAAATATCGCGTACGGTGTGAGGCGGGGTACTAAATGATGTACTGTAAAGAAGTGGATCCTCTACTCTAGAACCAATGTGAGGTCTAGTAGGGTACCTTAATTGAGGATTATCATCATCAATGATGTCTCCCTCTGAATTTACCCAGAACACGGTTGCATCTTGTGGAAGGGGGGGAAGTCTAAATGCCTCTAAAGATTATGAAATTCAGAAAATTTCTAAAGAGTTGGAACTTCCAGCCTGTGAGGCTACTTCGTTAATGGGTTGTTTCTTTGGGGAGCCCTCTGGTGAGTTAGGAAGCAAGGGGAGATAACCTTCCTGATCTTTTGGGGGTATTCCTTGCATCTTGCGTGAACGGTGAAAAGGGCCGATGTTGGCTGCACCAAATAAAGAACGAAAAAAGTCTATGGCCAACTAAGGAAACAAACAACACTTGCTAATAAAATCTAGAAATCAAACCAAGAAAACAAACCTTATTGTTTTGAAGTCACTAGTTGGTGATGAAATCCAACGTCGCGAAGTCAAGACGAGAAGGGTCTAGGATAAAGTGGGTGGAAAATTTACGATGATCACATGCTTAACGGACTTACACCCTGGTGCAAGCTCCCACACATAATCATGGGTATACCCTCCAAGGAGCTTGAGTGAGTTTGGCCAACGTCGATTATGGGTACCGGGAAGACTTTCCCCTCCATATTCACCTCGCATAAAGAATATAGAAATATAGGATACTAAGGTTACCAAAGACAACAATGATTCCTGGGGAAACAATCGACAATCTGATCCACATGCAAAGGCAAAGTATCTAGCCCGAAATCAACTTGAAAGGATTCCGCTCATCATTGTGGGTATACCTTCAAGTGACCCCCATAATACGTGCAATCTCTATACCAAGACTAACAAAGCAGGGTGAGTAACTCTACCAGTATCAATGCCACCTCAGGTTTGACCCTTGTGTGAGAAGGGCTTCCCAGGACAAAATGTTGCAATTGGATTTTAACACTCCCTATCACAAGATACTACAATGTGTTTTATGCTTTGGAGAGTGTGACTTACAACCTATTCCAAAGTGCTAACCTAGATACTGTTGGTGAGAAGAATTTCTAGAAAATAAAAGTTACTAATTAATTTTAAGAGTACGTAGTATTTTTAGAGGCTGTTGTTTACTCAAAGGGAATGGACATGAAACTAATGATGTGAATAACATTGACCCAACAAAGTGCAAGAAAATATGATTATGCAATCATTTAATTTTGATGAACTCTAATTATAGTAGGGGGAAGGTATTTGTTTTCAAGTACACAAACTATGAATCAAAATTTCACTTTTTCTAAATGAATACAATTCCAAGCAATCATAAGCTCTAAAATTTTCCAATTTTCTCTCTAAAAAAATACAAATAAAATTTGAATGCAAAATATTTCTTGTGAACAATTACTAAAAAGAATAATTGGTTTCAATTCTTCCTTTCCTAAATCAAATCAGAGATATAAAGGAAATATGTAATCTGAAGAAAATTAACACATTCAACACAATTCCCAAATCAAATCTTTCAATGAAGACAAAAATAAAGTGATAAGAAAGATTTTGCCAAATTCAAACAAAAATGTCTTTAAAACCAATAAGCAATCCAAAAATAAAAAATCAATCCCAAAATTTTAATCAAATCAAAGAGCTTTTGTCAATCAAGCACTCAGATCTAGATCCAGAGATTATATCCTTGTTGACAAAAAATCAAGAAGCAAAAACTTGCAAAATTACCAAGAAAGACTTTCAATCCCTGAAAATCACTCAAAATCAAGTTTTAAACTCAGAAAACAATCAAGCACTGGCATCAGAAGCTCATCCCAGGAAATTAAAGCAAAACTGGGTGAAAAAAGACAAATTTACTCACTCTAGCAGATCCTACCAGAAACGTTGTAGCCTAGCTGTAGGGCATAGTGAAATGATATGAGATCGTCGCAGGCTAGCAATAAGACATACTACAACGACGTCGCGCTAGATTACATAGGCATGATGCGACGATCAAGGGACATCACAGGCTATATATAGGATATAGTGCGACGATCTCTATAAATGAGGAAAAATTTGGAAAAAGACGAAAAATCCAAATGAATTTGCAGACCGAGGAAGTCCAAGTGGATCATCCATAGACTCAGAGAGTGAATTTTAATGAAAAAAGGCAGGCCAAAAGAAAATGGATAGCAAAAAACCAAAACAAATCATATCTCCCCAGTGTAGTCGCCAATTTTATTATGGGATAAATCGGTAAATGCGGACATAAACAAAAATGTTGTAAGTTGTTATTTTTCATTTAATGTAAAATATTATAAGTTATTATTTTTCATTTGTTGATGATGACTGTTATGGGATAAATCGGTAAATGCGAGCATAAACAGATCTCCCTAGATCCACCTAGATCTAGAACAAAACAAAACATAACATGACACTTTCCCTAAGCTCTAACTATTGAGTTTATGAGTTAACAAGAGATGGGCCACATACCATTTAAATGTCGCTTCCTCTTGCCATTGCCATCCTAGCTCTGATCCAATGCTCTCGTGATATCAACCTTGCAAAGGAACACAAACCAACCAAAGTGAAAGCAATGTGATAAACTCAACAAGAACCTATGTATGTGATCAAGGAATCATACAATAAAACAAGCATAGTTTTATGGAAAAGAAACATATCACTGTATTATATTGAATTGAAAGTGGAAGATACAATCAAAAGCCTTGATGTTGCAAGTTCCCCTTTCGATGGCCCTTTTCTCCAACACACACACTTGATCCAATCATTGAATGAAGAAGATCTACAATGACTTGATGAACCAAGATGAAGCTCTCAAGTACAAATTGATGTAGAGTTCCGCACACAATTCTTAGCCTATTCAACCTTCATTAACCTTAAAATCAACCTTTCTGGCTTTTTCCATGAGAAATCCCTCTTTATATAGGGGAAAGAGAGATGGTTAAAGAGATTGGGATGATCCCACCAAATCAGAGAAGAAAGTAAGATCCCATCTATTCGGAGGCCCTCTCATCCTCTAGAAGATTCCCTTCTAGAACTTTTGTGAAGCTCGACCTTTTATTAGCCTTTTAGCATTGTCTCATCCTGGTGCACTAATAGCCTGCGGCGTTGCCAAAATCCAGGTATATTACAGAGTGCGTCGATCAACCATCGCCGCGCCCTGCGTATGGAGCAACCTGCAACAACCTTCCTTTACAAGGTTTTTGAGAAGAGAAAGTCAGTCACTTTCCTCATGAAGAAAAACTTTTTTTGGGAACATGAACACACGTGGTCAATGGATCACCAGGGTGACCAAAATAATGTGTAACAATGACGATGATGATTAACATCCACTAATATTGAATTGTTCTATCAGACCTTAAGAGGGTAAGTGATTACTTGCGATTCTTTAGAATTTTGTTTCTGTGATTGAAAAGAATTAAGAGATGCTTTCCAAGATCATCGTAGTTTTGTTGAGTTAAGAGGTTAGGAAGTTTTTTAGTGTGACAAATATTTTTAAAAATAGATCTAATCTAGGTATAGGATGGACAATATAAGAGAAATTACTTTTCATCTTCAACCTTCTTAGTGTCACAAACGTGACACACTCTTTAATCCCATGGCATTTTAGGAATTGACCAACGCCCAGTTTCACTATGGAGCTCATGAGAATTTGTTCTTATGTTAGCAATGCTTATTTTTTCTTTACACTTGTCAAAACAGATAGATAATTTTGGTCATCTAGATTAGGGTTGATTACATCCTTATAATACCTTAATTTTGTTTTTTCCTCCAACTCTTTATCACACCACATTTTCTCCTTAAAGTTTGATTTGATGATATTTTTAATAGTATCTCTATTCTGCAAAATGGTGTCTTTCATTATTCCCCAATAGTTTAGCCAAGACCAGGAATCCTTATGTCATCCTCGCTTGAGTCGATGGTAGTTACAATTCAATTTTGAAGCAATTTTAGGAAGCCTCGTGTCTTCCATGTTGTTTAACTTGTTCTTATACATTAGGTATCTAGTCATATCCATGCTCTCAATGGGGGAGAGGCTTTTTTCTAAGTTGATGATGGGATAGGGCATATTTCCTTTAAATTTGAGATTATAGGTTATAAATTCTTTTGTATTTGTTTTATCTTTGTCCATGATTCACGAAAGATACTATAGCCCCATAATTCACATCCATAAAGAATAACAGGTGTAACAAGAGTCTCAAAGGGGAGTTTCTTCTTATCCCAAATCCAAAGATGGTTGATTTACAATTGTTTTCAATCCCATAATAAGCTTTCCATCTCCCAATAATCCTTTTCTCAATGTTATAATTCCAGTTGAGCTTGTGGTGAATATCAATTCGAAGATATTTGTATGAAGTCACTTCCTCCAAGTTGTTGTTGTCATATATGAAGGTATCATAAGTGATCTTATTGGATTTAATAATCACGACCTTAGTCTTATCAATATTAACAATGATACCCATATTGGAGCAAAAATCATTGAGGTTTCTTAGTTGGTTTTCAAGATCATGGGGACTCCTTGCCATAAGAACGATATCATCAGCATAAAGAAAAAGATTGATCACTATACCAGTGAGAGTAGGGTTGACACAACCTGCTTTTTCCAAGCAATCTTCTAACTTGTCAATGTATATGCCAAAAAGAGTAGGGGACAAGTGACAATCGTGTTTGACTTCAATATTGCAGTTAATCTCTTTCGACCATCCCTCGGTGTTTTTAAAATTAGCAATAACGTTCTCATACATCCTTATTATAGCATCCCTCAACTCAAGAGGCACTTTTATCTCTTCGAACCTATTCCAAAGGGTTTTCCTAGGAACCATGTCAAAATATTTTCTAAAGTCAACAAAACAACAAAAAATATTGGTTTTAGTATTGTGGAACTCCTCTGCAATGATCCTAAAGGTAACAAGATGGTCCAAGGTTGAATGATATCTCCTAAACCCGGCCTGACCTTTATCTCTTTTACCATGAATTTCTAGCCAAAGGATAATCTTCTTTTCCAAAATAATTCCATAAAGCTTGGCTAAAATCAGGCTAATCATAATGGTCCTATAATTAGAGGGAATGTTTCT
>JZKD02S1552104.1:113870-126798 GCA_000966675.3 Picea glauca
AAAATACCAAAAAAAATAAAAAAACAAAACCTAAGCTTGAAAACAAAGAAACAAAAGACATATTTCAAAGTCCCATGCAAGCTAGGAGGAGAAGGCTGAGGTTAGAGTAGAGAGGAGGTAGGTTGCGTGAGCTAGGAGGAGAAGGAGGTTAGAGCAGAGAAGAGGTAGGTCGCGGCGAGCTAGGAGAAGGAGAGGAGGTCATGCAGAGAGGATGTATTCCAAATTACAGGGATTGAGTTCCTGTTCATAGAGGATAGATTTCCGGTTCAGGGGACGAGTTTCCCCTTGCTGGGTAGTGACACATTCATTGGGGGTTCGATTTAGCTTTCTGGGGGACGAATTGTCATTGTTGGGTTGATTTCTAAGGGAGGAGGAGGCCGTGAGCCTTGCTGGGTGCATTTTACATATAGAGGAAGGCACACAACTCCCTTGACAACTCAAATCGTGGATTGGAAGGATATCCTAGGTGGCTGATAGGTGATTCTAATAGTTATTACAACAAAAACAAAGTTCACTTCTCCTGGCAGCTAGACGATCCATCACCATTGTATAGCAAGCCCAAATCTATGAGTATTGTTGCTAATAAACAAGTGTAATTTTTCTATTATGTTTCCCTTATTCAATGATTGCGAGTTTGGTTCCCATTATGTCTGCTATCATTTATATTTTGTGTGATGAAAGAGAACAGTGAGGGCACATGAAATCTATGAAAACCATCTAAAACACTTCAAGAATCCATCTAAAATACCATAACAACAAATTGGGCAGTCAAAGAGTGTGAAATAGCCTACAGTCCAAGTGTTTGTCAAAAGTCCACGCTCAAGAATTCATATAAAATTTCTATAGCAGTGAGTAAAGTCATAACAACCTCTATTGTAAAAGTTTGGAGATATTTTGGCATTCCTTAGTGTTTATGTGGTGTTGGGATGGAATTTGGTGCAAAATATTCATTGTTAGACGAATTTAATGTCTACATATGGTACCCATGCATAAGATTTGAGGCCATAACTTTTATCTCTATAGTATATACAGTGAAGTCTCCCAGATATAAGGTTGGAAGAGTAGTTGTGCTCAAAATGTGGTGAACCCTTTTAAGAAAATTTGATAACTCATGCAAAGGATGCTAACAACTCCCCACAATTCAAAAAGGAGCATTTACCTTACCAAAAAATACAAATGGAAAAGAATAGGGCAACCAATTGGTATCTTTCATAGTGTAGAAAGTTATTGTGTGCAAATATTTTCTTGTCTTTATTGTCATTATGATAATATTTGACAATCTCAACTTCAATATTCTTTATTTTCTTGAACTTCCATATTTGGAGCATTAAATGCACACCTTGGGCAAGGTGACTATGCATTCATATATGACACATCATTTCTTATGCTCAATCTTCCTACTACATGCCTAAAACTACCAATGTCTTCTTCAAATTTTAAATCTTTCCTAAAACTTGAGTATCAATTTGGTTTGAGTGAGCCTTTTTAGGTGCACACTAAGGGTTCTTAATAAATGTCAAATGAAGAGTGAAGAGTGGAAACTAACTTCTTTGATTGCAGAATAAATTATCCTTAGATCTTGATTGAAAATATTTTGGAGACTCTTTGGAGGAAACTCTTTGTATATTTATTTTAATGCTATGGATGGCTAGCTAGGGTGCTCTCTTGAAGAGTTTTTCTTATGATTCTTTGAAATTGATGACTGTTCATGTATCAATGGTAATGTGAGTTAATTTCATGATTAAGTGGTCTCTTTAAATCCTCATTGTATTTTATTTGGAATGGTTGTAAATGTGGTGTTACTTCTCTCCTAAGTTTACAATCAAACTTAGAAATTTTACAAGCCAATAATAACATATGTAGACCAGTGCCAGAGGCTATGGAAAGCATGTGGAGTTTTATAGCTAGAAAACCTTGAAGAAGAATGTGTTCAATGAAGTTCAAAAATAGAAAAATATCAATCAACAGGCTGGTAAAAATTACATTGAAATTTGTAGGGGCAGATACACCAAGACAATATTGGCTATTGAAGAACTTTAGGCCTGTAGTAGTTTCTTAGCAAAATTGATGTGTACAGACATAAAATTTTCTTATTTGAGCTAATGGTACAATGATAATGGCCATTTCTATAATGGAAGTCTCTATTTCTTTTTAGGTATTGTGGCAAGACAATCTATGAACTTGGTCAAGTTATGGATTGTTGTATGGAAAACTCAGGAAGCCAACAACCCTATTTGTGGTGCTTATCATTTGGGGAAGTGGGTAGATGTGAGATCTTTGATTAGTGAAAATATAGGCCAACATGTGGATACAAGGAGGAATTTTTCCATAGAAAATTATGACCATTGTTATTAAGAATTTTTTTTAGAAACATAGGTTTGAAATCATGATTTAAGGAAGCTTTTAGGCAACATAAGTGGTATTACAGCAGAAATAAATTGGTTTCCTTAGCCTTTCATATCCGATAAGAATGTATTTATACCAAGTTTTGAGGAGAATCAATTAAGAAAACCATTAGCATGATGAAGTATTAACCCTTTTGCATACTTAATGAAGGTAATGTAAACTACATATTTCCATGTATCTAACATCCACTAAATGTTGTTTTATTGTAAGGAGATGGAGCTTGAAGTCTATAAAACAACTAGCTCTCTCCATTATATTTTTATGGTTGCATTGATAGGAAAATTCCATCTAAAATTAGTTGAAGATCCATTTAAAGATGAAGTTTAAGGGTTTGTAATGTTACATTCTTCATCTTGATTTAGCATTTCCATGGATGTATTTGATTGTTGAAGTTTCTCTTGCAAATTTGTTCTAATAATCTTCATCAAGGGTCATTTTTCCATAGAAAAAAAAATAAGGTTAAGGTGAAACATGTTGATGTTATGGTAGCTGCGGGAGGTATTTACCTCCATGTGTAAACCTGACAAGAATAGAATATTCTGGGAAGCAAGAAAAAACCCTAATTAGTTGGATAATAACCCAAGAAGACAAGTCGTCTCAAGAGGATAATTTGTGTTAGGTTATTATCCTCCAAGAGAAGAAGTCGGCTAAAGGAAATATTATATAGTAAGCAAATAGGCACCTAGAATGAGAAGTCGGCCCAGACAATTTGCCAGATTTAGTATAAATACAAGAGGCCAATCTTCATTCTGACAGGAATTCTCACAATTGCAGAAGCAACACTTGTGCACACTGTAGTTGGCCAGTTGTGCACAAGTTTGGAGGATAGCTGATGTTGCAACTGCTACAACTAGAAAATTTTGGTTTTGGCTTGGAATATCTCTTGGTTATGGTTTAGACTCCCTGATCAACTCTTTTTTGGTGCGCAAGTCGCATCCCAAACCATTTCGGGGACTCTTGGCAATTCCTCCTCGGGGCATAAAAGCCTAAAATAGCAACATTTTTGAGTTCCATGAGATGTTGCATGCTTGTTTAGACATGGACTAGGTGACCACATTTTCCATTCGCTGTCAATGCATGGCTTCGTAAATTGGACCCCTAAATCCAAATGTTGCATTTCTTCTTACTGAGCAAAGCACTAGTTATCGAAAGCGATGAAAAAAACAACTTTCGAGAGGTTGGATTAGGGAATGAGAGGTGCTCTAGCTAAAATCCTATGCTAGGAATCCAAAAAAGATGATGGTTCCTCAAGCCGAGTCTCCGTTTTTGTTTTATGCCCAGTTGCAAGTCGCATCCCAAACCATTTCGGGGACTCTTGGCAATTCTTCCTCGGGGCATAAAACCCTAACGGAGAATTTTTTTTGAGTTCCATAAGATGCTGCATGCGTTTTTAGGCATGGAATAGGTGACCACATTGTCCATTCTCTCCCGAGGCATGGTTTCATAAATTGGACCCCTAAATCCAAATGTTGCATTGCTTCTTACTGAGCAAAGCATTGGTTATCGAAAGCGATGAAAAAAACAACTTCTGAGGGGTTGGAACCGAGAGTGAGGGATGCTCTAGCTAAAATCCTATGCCAGGAATCCAAAAATGATGATGGTTCCTCAATTCGAGTCTTGGTTTTCATTTTATGCCTAGTTGCAAGTCGCATCCCAAACCATTTCAGGGACTCTTGGAAATTCCTCCTCAGTGCATAAAAACCTAATGGAGCAACATTTTCGAGTTCCATGAGATGACGCATGCTTGTTTAGGCATGGACTAGGTGACCACATTGTCCATCCATTCCCAAGGCATGGTTTTGTAAATTGGACCCCTAAATCCAAATGTTGCATTGTTTCTTACTGAGTAAAGCACTAGTTATCGAAAGCGATGAAAAAGACAACTTTCGAGGGTTGGAACCGAGTGTGAGGGATGCTCTAGCTAAAATCCTATGCTAGGAATCCAAAAAATATGATGGTTCCTCAATTCGAGTCTCTGTTTTCATTTTATGCCCAGTTGCAAGTCGCATCCCAAATCATTTCGAGGACTCTTGGCAATTCCTCCTCGGGGCATAAATGCCTAACGGAGCAACATTTTTTAGTTTTGTGAGATGCTGCATGCTTGTTTAGGCATGGACTAGGTGACCACATTGTCCATCTTCTCCTGAGGCATGGTTTCGTAAATTGCACCCCTAAATCCAAATGTCGCATTGCTTCTTACTAAGCAAAGCACTAGTTATCGAAATCGATGAAAAAAACAACTTCTGAGGGGTTGGAACCGAGAGTGAGGGGTGCTCTAGCTAAAATCCTATGCCAGGAATCCAAAAAAGATGATGGTTCCTCAATTCGAGTCTCTGTTTTCATTTTATACCCAGTTGCAAGTTGCATCCCAAACCATTTCGAGGACTCTTGGCAATTCCTCCTCAGGGCATAAATGCCTAACAGAGCAACATTTTTTAGTTCCATGAGATGTTTCATTCTTGTTTAGGTATGGACTAGGTGACCACATCGTCCATCCTCTCCCAAGGCATGGTTTCGTAAATTGGACCCCTAAATCCAATTGTTGCATTGCTTCTTACTGAGAAAAGAACTAGTTATCGAAATCGATGAAAAAACCAACTTCTGAGGGGTTGGAACTGGGCGTGAGGTGTGCTCTATCTAAAATCCTATGCCAGGAATCCATCGAAGTTGATGGTTCCTCAATCTGACTCTCGGTTTTCGTTTTATGCCCAATTGCAATTCGCATCCCAAACCATTTCAGGGACTCTTGGCCAATTCCTCCTCAGGGCATAAAAACCTAACAGAGCAACATTTTTTAGTTCCGTGAGATGTTGCAATCTTGTTTAGGAATGGAATATGTGACCACATTGTCCATCATCTCCCAAGGCATGGTTTCATAAATTGGATCCTTTAATCTAAATGTTGCATTGCTTCAAACTAAGCAAGACACTAATTCTCGAAAACGTTGAGTACTGCAAATTTTGAGGCATGGCACCCGTGAGTGAGGGTTTCTCTAGATGAAATCCTATCCCAGTAATCCATCAGAGTCGATGGTTCCTTAATCCGAGTCTTGATATTCGCTATATGCCCAGTTGCAAGTCGCATCCCAAACCATTTTAGGGACTCTTAGCCAATTCCTCCTCATGGCATAAAAGCCTATTTGAGTAGCATTTTTGAGTTCCATGAGATGCTGCATGCTTGTTTAGGAATGTACTAGGTGACCACATTGTCCATATTCTCTCGAGGCATGGTTTTGTAAATTCGACCCCTAAATCCAAATGTTGCATTGATTCTTACTGAG
Source organism: Picea glauca (assembly GCA_000966675.3). Lineage (NCBI taxonomy): Eukaryota > Viridiplantae > Streptophyta > Pinopsida > Pinales > Pinaceae > Picea > Picea glauca. The sequence goes on from JZKD02S1552104.1 coordinate 119,557, forward strand.
AAAAGCACTATTTATCGAAATCGATGAAAAAAACAACTTCTGAGGGGTTGGAACTGGGAGTGAGGGGTGATATAGCTAAAATCATATGTCAGGAATCCAAAAAAGATGACGATTTCTCAATCTGAGTCTCTGTTTTCGTTTTATGCCCAGTTGCAAGTCACATCCCAAACCATTTCAGGGACTCTTGGCAGTTCCTCCTCGGGGCATAAATGCCTAACAAAGTAGCATTTTTGAGTTCCATGAGATGTTGCATGCTTGTTTAGGCATGGACTAGGTGACCACATTTTCCATCCACTCTCAAGGCATGGTTTCGTAAATTGGACCCCTAAATCCAAATGTTGCATTGCTTCTTACTGAGCAAAGCACTAGTTATTAAAATCGATGGAGAAATCAACTTCCGAGGGGTTGGAACCGGGAGTGAGGGGTGCTCTAGCTAAAATCCTATGCCAGGAATCAAAAAAATATGACTATTCCTCCATCCAAGTCTTGGTTTTCATTTTATGCCCAATTTCAAGTCGCATCCTGAACCATTTCGGGGACTCTTGGCAATTCCTCCTTGGGGCATAAAAGCCTAACAGAGCAACATTTTTGAGTTCCAAGAGATGCAACATGCTTGTTTAGGCATGTACTAGGTGGCCACATTATCCATTCACTCTTGAGGCATGGTTTCGTAAATTGAACCCCTAAATCCAAATGTCGCATTGCTTCTTACTGAGCAAAGCACTAGTTATCAAAATCGATGAAAAAAACAACTTCCTAGGGGTTGGAACCGGGAGTGAGGGGTTCTCTAGCTAAAATACCATGCCAGGAATCCATCAAAGTCGACGGTTCCATGAGATGATGCATGCTTGTTTAGGAATGGAATAGGTTACCACAGTGCCCATCCTCTCCCGAGGCATGTTTTCGTAAACTAGACCCCTAAATCCAAATGTTGCATTGCTTCTTACTGAGCAAAGCACTAGTTGTCAAAATCGATGGAAAAAAAAACTTTCGAGGGGTTGGAACTGAGAGTGAGGGGTTCTCTAGATAAACTCCTATGCTAGGAATCCAACAGAGACAATGGTTCCTCAATTCGAGTCTCGGTTTTCATTTTATGACCAGTTGCAAGTCACATCCCAAACCATTTCGGGGACTCTTGGCAATTCCTCCTCGGGGCATAAAAGCCTAACAGAGAACCATTTTTGAGTTCCATGAGATGTTGCATGCTTGTTTAGGCATGGAATAGGTGACCACATTGTCCATCCGCTCCTAAGGCATGGTTTCATAAATTGGACCCCTAAATCCAAATGTTGTATTGCTTCTTAATAAGCAAAGCACTAGTTATCGAAATCGATAAAAAAAACGACTTCCGAGGGGTTGGAACTAGGAGTGAGGGGTGCTATAGCTAAAATCATATCCTAGTAATTCATTGAATTTGATGATTCCTCAATCCGAGTCTCAGTTTTCGCTTTATGCCTAGTTGCAAGTCACATCCCAAACCATTTTAGGGACTCTTGGCCAATTCCTCCTCAGGGCATAAAAACCTAACAGAGCAACACTTTTTAGTTCCGTGAGATGATGCAAGCTTGTTTAGGCATGGACTATGTGACCACATTGTCAATATTCTCCCGAGGCACGGTTTCATAAATTGGATCCTTTAATCCAAATGTTGCATTGCTTAAAACTGAGCAAAACACTAGTTCTCGAAACAATTGAGTACTGCAAATTCTGAGGCATGGCACCCGAGAATGAGGGGTGCTCTAGATGAAATACTATCCTAGGAATCCATTGGTGTCTATGATTCCTTAATCTGAGTCTCGATATTCTCTATATGCCCAATTGCAAGTCGCATCCCAAACCATTTCAGGGACTCTTGGCCAATTCCTCCTCATGGCATAAAAACCTAACTGAGTAGCATTTTTGAGTTCCATGAGATGATACATGCTTGTTTAAGCATGGAATAGGTGACCAAATTGTCCATCCACTCTCAAGGCATGGTTTCATAAATTAGACCCCTAAATACAAATGTTGCATTGTTTCTTACTGAGCAAAGCACTAGTTATTGAAATGGATGAAAAAAACAACTTCCAAGGGGTTGGAACCAAGAGTGAGGGGTGCTCTAGCTAAAATCCTACTCCAGTAATCCATCGAAGTCGACGGTTATTCAATCCAAGTCTTGGTTTTCTTTTTATGCCCAGTTGCAAGTCGTATCCCAAACCATTTTAGGGGCTCTTGGCCAATTCCTCCTCAGGGCATAAAAACCTAATGGAGCAACATTTTTTAGTTCTGTGAGATGTTGCAAGCTTGTTTAGGCATGGACTAGGTGATCACAAGAAGTGACCTAAACCCCTAGTGTCATGCTTAGAGATTAATGTAAAGGATTTGAGCCAACACCTTAGGCCCACGAACTAATACCAAGATAAAGGGAACCCAACACCATTGATGAGGTCAAAAAAATAAACTACAATGGGAGAGTTATGATAGCATGTCACCTAAGATACAATAAGTAAGAAAATAATGCAGGTTTTGTGGATAATAATAAAGAGGATGAGATGTCATCATCTTCTCCAACTAATTCCATGCCTCCACTTGGAAATTCTAGGCATTTCCATACAAAAAGAGGAGAACCGAGTAGCAACAAAAACCACCATGAATATAGTGCAAGACTTGTAACTAAACCTTCAATGGAAATATTAGGAAAGGAACCCACTATCACAACAATTATTATGGTTTGTGAAGCCCAACGATATGCATTAGATGTGTTTAGGATGACCTCCCATACCCATAACACAATGTTAAAATTCATCTCCAAGAAAAATATCAAATTATGATGTTTTCTTCATAATCATGGTAGTAAATGTCATATAGAGGATCCTCATATAACTGCCCATTGAAAATGATTTGACAAAGACTCCCCTTCTTAGGGTTCTATCCAATTCTATTATTTCAATCCTTAAAGATTATGGTCACCACCCCCATCAATATCTCTTTTGTGTTGCACAAAACTATAGTAGTCAAGATCTTGATCCTCCCGGTCTAGAGAAAATGTACCCATAACAATCAAAGGGATGTTCTCCATAATTGGAGTTACCATGTGAGACCTTGAAATTCCTTGCATACCATTTCTTTCTCTCACCCTCAATACAAGCAACTAGAAACTAATGTTTCAAAGAAATACGACTTCCCAACACCATGCTATACCAGATCTATTGAATCCAGGGAATCAAACTTTTTCCCTGGCAACAATGCCAATCGTCAGCTCCCAAAATTTCACTTTGAAATATGAAGTCCCACATAACAACCAAGGCAAGCTCAATTCTACTCAAGAGTTCTCACTACCACCAAATTTGCTCAAAACACATACTACTAATATGCCAAAGGGATCATCTACTAATATTCCAAAGGGATACAAAAGGGTAACATTGTTTCCTCCTGCATCCCACACTAAAACCACATACTACTAATATTCCAAAGGGATCTTAGCAAGTGGATCCATTTCCCTCACTAATTCCTCCATCATTTCTACATATTGCATATGTGACATAGTATGTTAGTATCTCATCTTCAGTAACTTTTGTATAGGAAACTGGTTGTTATTTTAATTAAACTCCAATCAAACTTATATTCCATTAATTTAACATAAATGAGATGTCACACAATGACATAATTTTTACTCTAGAAACAACCCAAATGGGAAAAACAAATTGCAATGGTTACTCAATTCTCATTTTGAGAATCTTTGGTTATAATGTAACTCATGGATCTTTGTGCATACTTTCCTCTTTGGCCAAAAGACCCTTTGAGAGTCATGTCAAAAGGATGAATAGGAGATCTTCATGAAGAGGTCTGGGAGATATATCTGTCAGCCCTGGAAGATGTCTTTATCCCACTTGAACTTGAGGGGGAACTCCATATGAATGACCGACTCTCCCTATGAGCCAACTAACTCTCTATGATATTAGGCTCACTCTCATTCTGCATGAATCCTCTAAAACTTGACACCCTTTGAGTCTATACAATATTTGGAACCATATTCTCCCTCTACATATGCTAACCTCCTCTGAAGTTTGATATCCTATGAACTATTCTGGGAGGATTCTCCTTCATACTAGATCTTGACACCTGACTCCCTCTAAAATTTGGCTCCTTCTGAGATGGTACTTGGTGGGGCCATCTTCCTCACCACTGGTGGAACCACCTGCTCCTCCTCATAATTGTGACTCTATGTAATTTTAGAAAATTTGAGTTCATTTTCTCTCCCTTAAAGTATCACTGAGAGTTGCATGCCTCTCTACATCCTACAAAGTGTCACGAAACCAAGCTAGCCTCTTCTTAGTCACTGCAATATATATAGGTAGATCCACTAGATCGACTGGCTCTACTAATGCTTCATGGTATTATGAAGGATGAACAACTAGACAGGGATGTGTACAGTCATCCTGCTCAAAAATCATTTTTTTTTAAAAATAAATATATGTCGTCGCAAGAGAAATGAATGCTAGAATTGTTGCGACAAAATTTCTATACAAGTAACGAAAAATTGTATAGCATTATCATCGCAAAATGCCATGTTCTCGTCGCTCTTGTGGCAATCACTTCGATAACTATTTCATCGCAAATTTCTCCAGATTTTCGATCTTGTGACAATCTTCTTATATTGTTGGGCATGCGATGATCTCCCTATATTGTCTCTCTTGTGACGATCTCTCTAACATTGTCTCATGTGCGTCGATTTTCCTTCTTTGTCTCTCTTTCGATGATGTCCCTAGTGTCGTCGCTCTTGCGACGTTGTGTCAAGTTTGTCACACGTGCCACGTCACATGAAGTGATGTTTGGAAGACCTAATATTTGTCACAATATCCATGACATAATGTTGCAAGAGTGTTGAAATAACCATCGCAAAATGACCCACATTTTCTAGTGCCTCGCTGAGTGGGCAGTTGTTTAGAAGGTGCTCCATGGTTTCTTCTTGGAGATGGAAGAGATGGAAAATCGAGGGGCCGATGAAGCCTCATCTTTGAATATTGTCCCATGTTAAGATCTTATTATGTAAAAGAAGCTAGAGGAAAGTAGAGATTTTGGGCCAGAGTTTTGATTTCCAAATGGTAATCTAGATGCTGTCCTTTTGAAGATTTTGGAATTTTTCCTATGGAGTGTATCCCTCTTTGAGAGTGAAGCTACCATGAGGTGTGTATCCCCATCTGAGAATGTCTTGATCTGTGCTTTTCTAGATTTGTCTTTGAGATGTTTCTTGTTTCCAATGCTGCAGGTCACAGTCCAAAGCAATTTGGAGTTCCATATGGGTTGATTTCCAGCTGCACCAGGGAGAGTTACTGGGGGTATTTGTCCATAGATATGCCACTTTGAGAGTGGCCATATATTGTATGTGATCTGTATAGGATTGTAGATTTTCTTCCAATTGTAGGGGTGGCATTTGCTGTCAAGAATCCGTCTAGAATAGGGCATTCTCATCGTTGTGAACTTCCCATAAATCATGATCCTGAATGAGTGTTCATTTTTTCTAGGTTGAGTTCCAAATGTTGGAGCATTGAATTTTCTCCTGCATACTTATCAGATGAATTTGATGCGTGTTGGGGGCATATTTTAATTTCAAGAGTTTGGCCCATATCTCTGCTCGATTTTTGAGCCATCTCCAACAAATTCTTTCTCCCATGGTGCTATTCAATTTAACAGGGTCCCGGAGGCCCAATCCACCTAAAGATTTGGGCTTGCAAACCTTGTCCCAGCTGACTAGGGCCCATTTTTTGTCTGGATTATGTCCATGCCATAGAAAGTTTCTTTGCAGATTTCTTATTTTCTTTATGACTGAAGGGGGGGCAACTAGGGTAGAGAAGAGGTAAGTAGGGATGGCTTGAAGGACTGACTTTAAGAGAACGGTTCTGGTAGAAAGGTTAAGGGAGAAAAAGGTCCAGTTGCTGAGATGGTTGGAAATAGAGAGTAGGAGAGAGTCCCATGAGATATTTCTGGCTGTTGAATTAGAGAGAGGGAGTCCTAGATAATGAGAGGGAAGAGTTCAAAAAGGAGTGTTCAAATGTTGAGAAAGGTGATGTTGGATTGCTTCCAGAGTATTAAAAAATAAAAGTTGTGACTTGGCCAGATTAAAGGTGGTGCCAGAGGCTTCACTGAAATCAAAGAGGATGTAATTTAGTTTGTTTTCCTCTTGCATAGTGGAGGTGTTAATTAGCAGCGTTTCATCAACAAATTAGCTGTGGGAGGCTGTCGATTGTAACCCATGAAGAGGGAGGCCTTGGAGGGAGCCATTTTGGATAGAAGCCTTAATGTAGCGTCCTAATCCTTCTGCCATAATGAAAAAAAGGAACAGGGAGAGAGAGTCGCCTTGCCTTATTCCTCTTGTGGGGGATAAGGGTTGAGAGGGGACTCCATTGACAAATATTGAGAAAAAGGTTGAGGAAATGATGTTCATTATCCAATAGATCCAATCCTTGCTCAAACCGAAAGCTAATAAAAGAGATTCCATGTACTACCAATTTGTCAAAAGATTTTGAAAGTTCAAGTTTTAGAAGCATACCTGGAGTATGGGTGATCTTGAGTGAGTGAATTATTTCATGGACAAGGATGACGCTATCCATGATTGGCCTTCCTTTGACGTACCCTGATTTCTCCTTGGAAATAATGAAGGGGAGTATAGGTTTTAGTCTTAGAGCTATGACCTTGGAGATGATTTTATAGATCACATTGAAGAGTGCTATGGGTCGAAAGTTCTTCATATTTGTTACTCTTTCTTCTTTGGGTATAAGGGTGAGGAAAGTGGCATTTAGAGCTGGAAGAAATTTTCTTGATCTGCGTGATTCCTCCACCAGTTGCCACACTTATTCCCTTAGCATTGGCCAACAAGAATGGAAGAAGTCTGTGGTGAAGCCATTTGGGCTTAGATCCTTGCCTGTGGGCATGTCCTGAATAGCCTGATCCACTTCTGCTTGCGTTATTGGTGTCATGAGAGCCTCATTCTATTCCTGGGTGATGATAGTTGGGATATTTTGGGTCACCCTTTCAATTGCAGAGGTATGGTCCACTGTATGTTCTGAGAGGAGATCCTTGTAGAATTACAATAACTCATGCGATATTTCCTGAAGAGTTAACAAGGTTTTTGATAAGCCCTAATATTAGCTCATTACCCCTTAATTGGGGCATATTATATTAGTAATGTTATTTTATTTATGTCGGCTTTAGGCCTTTAGTTGTAATTATACCTCCTAGTCTCCTATATATACCAAGGAGACA
>JZKD02S1552104.1:162880-174246 GCA_000966675.3 Picea glauca
CTTTGTACAACTTACAATTTTCTTGGACTTAATCATATATAGTAAATTTAATATTGCAAAGGAAATTTGACTAAACCAAAATATATTTTCCATTATATATTATTAAGTTAATTATGTTTATTAATAAGTTAAACATTACTTTCTATAATATTAATGGATGATCCATTATAAACTTATCTAATTTAATATCATTTTATATTTATAATTTTTTAAGCTGATTTTTAGTGCCTCAACATCCATTATTTTCATTACTTAAAGTAAAATGTCATAAATTAATTATTGCAACTCCTTATCCAAAGTTCACTATTTTATTTTAAATGCCATTTACTTTTCATCATATGAATTTAAGTGAAACACAAATTAACATTATTATAAATTTATTTTTCAAATTATATTTACTTAAGTAGTTAAAAATAATTTTTTTTTAATATTGACTTTACTATATTCAAAATTATTTACAAGTAATTAAAGTTAATTTAAAAAAAAAATAAACTTATTATAATTGAATTATTTAATACTAATGATTTTTTTAACAATATAATAGTTTTTCTAACAATATAATAGTTGATTAATTGTTGAGTAATTATGCATATATATTTACTTTTACAAGTTCTCCTATGTTTTATATTCATATTTTTTCTTTTAATTTTTTAAATCCAATATATATATATATTTTATAACATATATATATATATATATATATTTAAATAAAGGTGGAGCCTTATATTAATACCCATTGAAAGCTTACAAAAACCTGTAGCCTATCCGCATACATAGAGCTAACAGTTGAAGGTGGAGCTGTTGGTAACCAGATTACAATGCTTTTTATGGTTTTCACTTTTTTCAAGACTTCGCGTATCGCGATTTCACGACCTTGGAGGATAGATGCCTCCATATTCTGGACTCCCGATAGCCGAAGTCTGGAAGCCTTCTCGCATCAGAACAGTGGGCCTAGATCGATAGTGCTGAATACCTGTATAGCCAACGTTCCAGATTCTCTCACGGTTTTCTCGACTTTGCCTGTCGAAACTTCACGACTTTGGAGGATAGATTCCACTGTGATTTGGACTCTCAATAGCTGAAGTCTCGAAAGATTCTCACATCAGAACGGTTGGCCCAGATAGACGGTCCCAAGCACGAATAGATCCAACGGTCTATATTTTCTCACTTTTTTCGCAAGTTCGCGTATCGTGACTTGACGAATTTGGTGGATAGTTACCTCCATGCTCTAGCTTCTCGATAACCGATGTCCCAAAATATCCTCGTCTTAGAATAGTGAGCCCAGATTGACAGTGCCGAGTACCTGTATAGTCAAAGGTCCATATTCTCTCACTTTTTCTGTGACTTCGCGACTTTGGAGGATAGCTTCCTCTACGCTCTAGACTCTCGATAGCCGAAGTCCCAAAAGATTCTTGCATCAGAACGATGGGCCTAGATCGACGGTCCCGAGTGCCTATAGAACCAATGATCCTGATTCCCCTCCATTTTCCGCACCTTCGCTTATCGCGGCTTCGCGGCTCTGGAACACGGTTCCCACCATGCGCTAGATTTTGAAAGCCACATTCCTGTAATCCTCTGTCAGCTGCTTATCATTTGTGCTATAATTTATGGGCACCCTCTCTCCTGAGCTTCTGATCATTTCTAACTTGGAAGAATTATTGAGTGATCGAGGATGTCACCTTGTTTGTCTTAGGGCCATCTAGCTGGGTAAGCTCTTTGCATTGGAGCCAGAGGGGTGAGCTTTGTGACTGACTGGAGTTATGGAAAATGATTTGCTGCATTGAGTCAACTTCTGCATCGACCAATCTGTCTGCAACTTTGTTCACACTTCGTCAAATGTGCGAAGGGGAGTAGGTTTGAGAAGTGCCTGGAAGATGTAAAGAGGGCCAAGGAGGCACCAACTGGGAGTGATTTTCCCTAGATCGCTTCCATTCAGGATTTTTGTAACCAAGTCGATTATGATTTTGGAGTCTCCTTCAATGACCAGATAGGTTAGGTTTTGATCTAAATCCATTTGCACTCCTTTGAGAAGACCCCAAATTTCTGCTGAATTGTTGGTGTCACATCTGATATTTTCTACAATGATGCTTTGAATTTGGCCCGAGTTGTTTCTTATGAATGCTCCATAGCCAGATCGCCCTGGATTTCCTTTTGAAGCTCCATCAAAGTTGAATTTATGGAAGCCAGATGGGGGGGAACCACTTGGAGGGACAGAGGGATTTTGAAAAAAGGTGGGGCTGCCGAGGAGGGATGGAGTGAGAAAATGAGAATCCCCAAGAGTTAAGGAGCAAGAGATCACTTGGGTCAGTGGGGAAATATGCATGGGTCCATAGATGAAGATGGAGAGTTTCCTGGATGTACGAGAGGATTGTTTTCTAGAGGAGGGTGGGAAAAGAGGGATGGGAGTGAAATATTCTTCTGTTCCTCTCTTTCCATAGTTGCCAAACTATGAAGCCGGGTAAGAGTTCTCAGGTTCTGTTCAGGATAGGAATTTTGAAGGAACCGGAGCCCCAATTCCTAATTGTTCTTGTGATGTTATTCTTATCTCGTTTGGTTCTTCTCATGAGCTGAGAGGCTTGGTTCCATATGTCCTTGCTGAGTGGGCAGTTGTTTAGGAGGTGCTACATGGTTTCTGCTTGGATATGGCAGAGATCGTAAATCGAGGGGCCGATGAAGCCTCATCTTTGAATATTGTCCCAAGTTAAGATATTTTTCTATAGAAGAAGCTAGAGGAAAGTAGAGATTTTGGGCCAGAGTTTTGATTTCCAAATGGTAATCCAGATACTGTCCTTTTGAATATTTTGGAATTTTTCCTGTAGAGTGTATCCCTCTTTGAGAGTGAAGCTACCATGAGGTGTGTATCCCCATCTAAGAATGTCTTGATCTATGCTTTTCCAGATTCTCCTTTGAGATGTTGCTTATTTCCAATGCTGTAGGTCACAGTCCAAATCAACTTGGAGTTCCTGATGGGTTGATTTCCAGCTATGCCAGGGAGAGTTACTGGGGGTATCTGTCCACATATATGTCACTTTGAGAGTGGCCATATATTGTATGTGATTTTTATAGGATTGGATATTTTCTTCCAATTGTAGGGGTGGCATTTGCTGCCAAGAATCCATCCAGAATAGGGCATTCTGGCCATTGTGAACTTCCCATAAAGCATGATCCTGAATGAGTGGCCAATTTTTCCAGGCCGAGTTCTAGATGTTGGAGCCTTGAATTTTCTCCTGCATTCTTATCATATGGATTTGATGTGTGTTGGGGGAATATTTGCATTTCTAGAGTTTGGCTCAGATCTCTGTTGGATTTTTGAGCCATCTCCACCAAATTCTTGCCCCCATGGTGCTATTCAATTTTCCAGGGTCCCGGAGGCTTAATCCACCTGAAGATTTGAGCTTGCAAACCTTGTCCCAGTTGACTAGGGCCCATTTTTAGTCTGGATTGTGTCCATGCCATAGAAAGTTTCTCTGAAGATTTATTATTTTCTTTATGAAAGAAGGGGGGGCAGCTAGGGTAGAGAAGAGGTAAGCAGGGATGGCTTGAAGGAATGACTTTAAGAGAATGGTTATGAAAGGAAGGTTGAGGGAGAAAAAGGTCCAGTTACTGAGACGGTTGGAAATGGCGAGTAGGAGAGAGTGACAGAAGATATTTCTGGCTGCTGAATCAGAGAGAGGGAGTCCCAGATAGCGAGAGGGAAGAGTGAAAACATGAGTGTTCAAAAGTTGAGAAAGGTGATGTTGGATTACTTCCATAGTATTAAAAAATAAAATCTGTGACTTGGCCAGATTAAAGGTGGTGCCAGAGGCTTCACTGAAATCAGAGAGGATGGAATTTAGTTTGTTTGCCTCTTGCATAGTGGGGATGCTCATTATTAGTGTGTCATCAACAAATTGGATGTGGGAGGCTGTCAGTTGTAACCCGTGAAGAGGGAGGCTTTGGAGGGAGCCTTTTTGGATAGAAGCCTTGATGTAGCGTCCTAGGCCTTCTGCCATAATGACAAAAAGGAATGGGGAGAGAGTGTCACCTTTCCTTATTCCTCTTGTGGGGGAGAAGGGTTGAGAGGGGACTCCATTGAAAAGGATTGAGAAAAATGTTGAGGAAATGAGGTTCATTATCCAATAGATCCAATCCTTGTTGAAAACGTGTTGACAGGCGAAACTGTCTGTCCGTCAATTGAGAGAGTGGAACCGGTCCGAGGTTGTCTAAATAACCCAAGCCGTTTGGAATGAACCACCCTGACGAGTTTAACGGCTCCGTTGGCTGTTCTAAGGTCTCCTAAGAAAACCAAAGAGAAAACTGATCTGAATTAACTAATCTAAATTAACAAACAAACAAATTAAACTATCTAAAACAAACTAAAAGAAATTAAACTAATTACAACTAATGAAACAAACTAAACTATACTAACCTAATTAAAACAAATTACTAAATTAAATAAAAACTAAATCAAACTATTCTAACTATTATATACAATTGACTAACTACAATTATAATAATTCAAATCAGCTATCTAATCATCAGTTATAATATTTCTTATTCACAAATGTACACTATAAACAACCTACAGATTTAATTAAAACCTGTAAAACTCATGTGTGCGCTGCCTTAAGACAGCCAAGACTCTCTTTTTGATTTTTATATTTTATGAAAAAGAAATAAAAACTACTGAAATTAAACGATCTAATATAAATCTATCTAGGTTTATATCTAAATTAAACTACTTAGTGAAAATAGTAAGCAGAAGACTAATTGACCTAGAAATGCTCCAAGTCTGCCCTGTGTATGATGACTCCTTAAGCTGTTTGGAGGAGGGAAACTCACACCGTTTAGTCCTTAATCTTTTTGTAAACGGTCAGCTATGCTGCTTCTTGAAGTGTTTTACAGGACAAACAAGACATAAAAGAAAATCATAACAATCTTATGATTATAAACTCCTGCAATAAGGAAAACCTATTATGCAGAAAACTTATATATAACAATTCAATTTATGAAGAAGGTAAAACTGTCATTCACAAACTGAACTAACAATTGTTATGTCTTTTATCTATTTGGAAGAAACAAGATATGGATGGCAATGATTAAAATTATATCATTTGTACATGATTTATATAGCTAAAGTAATCATAAACCATAAACAAATTGATATACCCAACATAAAACAAAACATTGATATATTGAAAAGCAAAAGCTATGACAAAACACCAAATTCTGCTTCAGTCTGTGTTATAGCTCCATATCCTTGTTCTCCCATGAATGAGAATGAACATTATTACAAAAATGATAGGTATATAAAGGTCTCTTCACAAGGTAAAACCTCCTTGTGGATAATATCAAATAGTTTTACACAATCTGGGAGATATCCCAAAATCACCTAAACTAAGGAAATGAAATGCAAGTAGAATCTGTAAAACATCCCCTAACTGCTCATCATATCTACTGCCAATTCGAAATTACCTGCAATAGAACACAAAGATCAAATTAGAAAGATATTTCATTAAGAAAATAATAAAAAATTGACTCCACAGACTTAGCTACAGAATCATCTGATTCTGTAGCTAGTCAAGAATAGAAAACAAGACCAGATACAATCAAATAAAATCAAATCGAATCATCTTTTAATAATCCTTAAAAAATGAATTACTAATAATTCAAGTGAAATTATCATTTAAATTAAAACATATTGAAATGAATGCGATCGAAACAGAGTAAAGAATGCTCTGTTTTCAGTTACCATAAAGCATGGTCAAACTTCGATAGGCTTGTTTCGTATCAAACGAAATTAAGCAATGAATCAAGTCATATGAGATACGATGTAATCGTAATCCATAAAACCATAATCAGACAAAATAGTAATCAATACAACCATAATCGAACAGAATCGTAATCATATAAGATATGATTTGCCACAACATAATTATAATCGATACCTTTGAATATAAATAGATTTGTTACAACTGTAACAATATACATAAGTTCATATCGTTTCAATCAACAGTAAGGATAGGCGGGTTGTAGAGATTATGCATAAGATTCATTCTGTTGTAATCAAATACGGGAAGGCTGTTACGATATAGTCAAAACGAAACCGATGTACCAGTATTGACCAAAAATCGCCATGGATTTTGATTGCTGGGTGTTACATAGTCAAGATCCAACAGCTGCAATGATAACCATAAGCTGGGCAGCAATCAAATAAAATCGGGTCTGAGTCAATTATAGACAAATTCATCATCCTGGGCATGATCATTTTTGTTTTACAAATCCATACACTGTCATTCTAATTCAAAAGAGAATAGGGTCGACTGACTGGCTGGGAGTTGTATGACTGTTACGATTTGTATCACTTCACGATTTGGTAAATATAAAACAAAACCCTTTTTTAAACATAATCCAAATCATATCCGGGCTGGTCAAATTCATATGTAAATAAAATTGTAACAGACAACCATCGTTTATGTGCATCATAACCAATTCGGACTAAAACATAGATCATGTTCCAAAATGGAAATGCAAAACAGCTTGCAACAGAACATTCAATCGCAACCAATTTAAAACAATCAAATCCATATTATGATTAATAGAATCAAAACCAAATCCAATTAAAACTTTAACGATAACAAAATTCGATTTACCAAAATGAAATTATATACAACAATGCATGCTTATGTGACAGAGCAGGTCAATGATGTACACAGAGTTTATGAATGTGCCATATAAATGGGTGAAAGTTATACCAGCGAGGTTGCTGAGGCTATGCCAATTTTGAATTGACAATTGCTGTAGCCGACTCGACATTTTAAAACAGAATTGAACCTGTTGTTCGCTGCTTCTTGTCACTGGGTTGCATCTTCACATTATGACTGGTGAGTTTTTCCACTTGATCTTCCAGATCATGGATTCTGGATTGCAACATCGGCACATCTAAGTAGTATCTCTCCAACCATAAACCACACTAATCGCATGGTGGAACAATTGGTTGAGCAAACAAGGGTTTCGACGAGTCACCGAGGGTTCCACGAGGTAGTTCAATGCCAGGAAAATTAGGATCATCCCGCAAACAAGGTGGTAAATTCTTGACAAAGTCATATGAAGGTTTGTCACACAAGCCTTTTGAGTAGGGATACTCGTTTGCGAGAAAACGTTCAATCTCCGAATCAGAATCTTCACTGACCATGATAGGCTCAGGGTTGGTAGGGGTTCTAGGTTTATTTCTCGCCATGCGAGAGATTAACCGAGCGTTTTTCTTGCCTTTAGAATTAGCACCAGTGCTTTAGGATTTTTGGCTGCGGGTTTAGCAAGTTCACAGGTGAGTCAGGTAAAGGTTTGGGTAGCAAAACGCTGCAAGGCACAGGGATAGGCTTGCTTTCGGTCACCATAGGTTTATCAACCTGTGGTGGGTTTGATTCTTCAAATCCATTATGATTGAGAAAATCACCCCAACAGTCACGATGTAACCCCAACTCATAAACCATAAACATTTTAATCAACCCAAAATGGAAGAGGATGGTATCGGCCTGGTTATGTTTATACCTTTTAGCCATCTTAAACAGACTTCTATGTAGGTAGTGGGGCATATTAAGCTCGTAGCCTATAAAAACCATCAATAGACGAAGGTGAAACAAGAAAACGAACCCATACCTGCCCTCGCAAGTAATGAATTGCTTGATTATCATTAGCAGGTCATGGCAGCGCTGTTTTAACATTTTTGCAAGAAAACCTTTGTCGCAGGAGTTCACCATTCGAGATTGGAAAAGCAATGTCCACGGGACATCTTCCACCTTGCAACTTTTCAACCACTTCTGTCCAGTAGCAGGCAGACTGGTTGCCGAGATAAGAAATTGCTCATTAATCTCTAGTTGCACATCCCCAACTTTGGCTCGGCAGCCATCGAATGATAACACAAATTGTCGAGCCACGCTAGGGTTATAACCATCGAATTTCCTTATGAACGGGAGCCATCCGAATTTCTCCAGGTCGCTATAAGTGCCATCGAACATCAACAATGCTTGGCAACCGTTGGGCTCGTCCCTTATGACTGAAGCCATGGCCTCTATGCATAGTAGGGTTTGAATCGAACAAAACAATACATAGGGTCGAAAAAGGTTACGGCTAACAGCTGCAGCGCTCAAAGGGGAATGGATTAATTGTATGCGTGCGAAGGTGGTGGGATTACCACCGCCATGCAGGATAATAATGGCACAGTACAATGCTGTTCCATCCACATAATATCGTTTAAACCATATGAATCGGCCAACCCGACACTTTGGGCTGTGGACAAAGTATCAACTCACCATACCATATATTACATCAATGCGCCATTGCATAACTTAGAACCATTAAATGAAAACCCATAAAACAACATATGCCAAGTAATGATCCAAATCATAATCAAAACCCAAAGTTACTTGTTTATCTAATCGTGCCATCGCATAAATTCAGACTATCAAACCAAAAGTTTACCCGATCGTGATTTCATAACTTCAAACCTTTGCCTTTCAACATGAAATCGAAACTCATAAATTGATCATGCACTCATAGCATAATATATAATCAAAGTTTTATAAAACATTATGACAAAATATCTCATAAAATCGATAAGTCAAGAGCTCAAAACAATAAGGATCATATCATATAAAACCAACATCAATCATGACCCTTATAGAATCAAATGTAACCAATAAATTTGCATGCTCAATGGCTTATTAATCAAATAAAATCAGACTGCGCAATCAAAGTAAGAGTAGGCCAAAGGACATAGTTTGAAAGAACCTTTGCAGCCATGTGATAAACCAATGGTAAAGTTCCTTTCAGAAAATTAATAAAAGACTACGACAATCCAAACAATGATGGAGGGGTTTTCACACTTTCAGTTGTGAAAACTGAATCAAAACCAAATTGCAATTGTCGCAAGAAATAAATAGATGTCTAGTTGCAAAATGCGATGATGACTTGTCATTTAGAAGACAATAGGTGTAGGCAGCTTTTTAGGGCAATTAAAAAAAATTGATTTGGCTGCCAACAAACCGAAAGCCAATAAAAGAGCTTCCATGTACTGCCAGCTTAATTTGTCAAAATATTTTGAAAGGTCAACTTTTAGAAGCATACCTAGAGTACGGGTGCTCTTGAGAGAGTGAATGATTTCATGGATAGGGATGACACTATCCATGATTTTCCTTCCTTTGATGTACCCTGATTTCTCCTTTGGAAATGATGAAAGGGAGTGTGGGTTTGAGTCTTAGAGCTATGACCTTGGAGATGATTTTATAGATCACATTGCCAAGTGTTATGGGTTGAAAGTTCTTCGGATTTGTTACTCTTTCTTCTTTGGGTATAAGGGTGAGGAAAGTGGCGTTTAGAGTTGGAAGAAATTTTTCTGAGCTGCATGATTCCTCCACCAACTACCAAACTTATTCCCTTAGCATTGGACAACAAGAATGGAAGAAGTATGTGGTGAAGCCATCTGGGCCTGGAGCCTTGCCTGTGGGCATGTCCTGAATAGCATGATCCACTTCTTCTTGCATTATTGGTGTCATGAGAGCCTCATGTTGTTCATGGGTGATGATAGTTGGGATATTTTGGGTCACCCTTTCAATTGCAGAGGTATGGTCCACCGTAGGTTCTAAGAGGAGATCCTTGTAGAAGTTCGATAACTCATGCGATATTACCTGATGAGTTAACAAGGTGTTTATTTGTGGGTCTTCTAGTTTCGTGATTCTATTGATTAGGCGTATGTGGATCATGTACTGGTGAAATAATTTGGTGTTTTTCTCTCCCTCATTGAGCCATTGAACCCGAGATTTCTGTCTCCACATGATTTATTCCTGCTTGTGTCTTTCTTCCAGTTTCCTTTTGATCTCATTCTCCTCCTACAGCTGAGTGATTGTGTAGCCTGAGAGAATGAATTACCCTTGGAGGTCCTCTAGTTTTTGTTCCAGCAGTTTCCTTTCCTGGAAAATGTTCTCGAAGACTTCTTTGTTCCATTGGCGCACCTGTTGTTTGAAGTATTTGAGATTTTGTTGGAAGCAATACATTTTTGTGTCATTTTGGATTTTCGTTGTGCTCCACCAGTGATGGGCGAGTTCCTAGAAGTTGGGATGGGTGAGCCAGAATTTTTCAAATCTGAAGGGTTTTAACTTAGGGGTGGTGATAGTGTCAACCCATAAATGAACTGAATAGTGATCCAAGCCGGCCTTTGGGAGGATGTTGGAATCAATTAGGGGGCCTTCCACCAGGAGAGTTTCTGAGATGAGAAAGTGATCTAGCGTGCATGTTATTTGTTGGTGACCTGATCTTTTGTTTGTCCAGGTGTAGGTACCATTGTTGTTCTCTATATCAACCAACCTGAGGTTCTCTAGGAGTTCCAAAAATTTTACGTTGTCCTGCTCTAGGCATTCCCCCCCCCCTCTTTTCTCCTCCAACGTGAGAATCATATTGAAGTCACCCCCTATTATTCATCATTTTCCCTCATCTAGAGAACCTAAGTAAGCCAGGATTTGAAGAAAGAGGTCTTTATCATGGCTGTTTTATCGGTCCATAGGCATTCGTGATCATTCCCTCCTTGTCCGAACCTATGGCTCTATAGTGGGATGTGATGGTATTTGAAGTGGAGAAGCCATGATATATGATGACTGTGGTAGGGTTCCAAAGGATGGCCAGGCCCCCTAAAGCCCCCTTTGAGTCTGTTTGATAGGATTCACAGTTGCGCCAACATATTTTGAGGATCCCTTCTGTAGTTTACCCTGCACAGTTTGTCTCTTGTATCAGGAGTATATCGGGGTCTTCCATTTTGATGCAGTTTCAGAGTATCCTTTTCTTGGATCTTCCATTTAGACCTCTGATATTCCAGGTGAGGATATTCATAATTAATAGTTAGGTGGGTGGGAAAAGGAGCTCTCTGAGAGCTTGTGAATTTGTCCTGAGTTGATCATATAGTTTCTTGCTTCCTTTATTAGCTGATGAGATGATTTTCTGCCTCGTCACTTATTTTCATTTGGATGTTTTCTTGGATCTTGGTTTGGGTATGTGAGGATTCCCAACCTTGATGTAGCCCCTTCTGATGATTCCATAAAAACTTTGTGAACTTTCCTTAGTTGGTCCTCTGGTAGGGTTTGAAGATCCTTCTTGTTGAGTGCTTCTTCTAACCTGTCTAGGTCAATTTTTGCTAGGTGTTGCTCATCCATTTCCATGACTGTATCTTCCTCTCTTTTTGCTTCCTTCCCTATGCTTGGGTGGGTCTGTGGATCTATTTGATTTGTTGGGTTTTGGTGAAGTTGGTCTTCCTTGTGCTTCTGGGAGGCGGTTGAGGGCTTCAAAGGAATTGTTATTTGGGTTATTTTTTCCATTGTTGGTGGTGGGCTTCTTCTGCA
>JZKD02S1552105.1:0-10405 GCA_000966675.3 Picea glauca
CGGTAGTGATCGATTTCTTGGAAAACAATATCTTGTCAAGATTCGGGTGTCCCCGAAAGATAGTTACCGATAATGCCCAGGCCTTCAAATCCATGGCTATGATCAGATTTTGTCAGAAGTATAATATCGTTCTCGGCCATTCCACTGCATATTACCCCTAGGGGAACGGATTGGCCGAATCATCTATCAAGAGCCTTGTGAACATAATCAAGAAAGTACTGGATGAAAATAAAAGGTCTTGGCATGTGCACTTGAAATACGCACTATGGGAAAACCGCATCAGTACTAAAAGGTCTATCGGCATTTCACCATTTCAAATGGTCTATGGGACAGAGGCGGTCTTACCCATAAATCTAGCGCTGTCGGTGATGAAGTTATGGCAGGACCAAAATGAAGAGCCAAATCATGTGACTAGGAGAATTAACAAGTTGATCGAGGTTCAACAACATAGATTTGAAGTCGACGAAAAAATGCAGAAGTACCAGGATGAGATGAAAGCATTGTTCGATCTCAAGGAAAAGGACAGAGAATTCCTTCCAGGTGACTTAGTACTAAGATGGGATGCCAGAAAATAGGAAGCCGTGAAGCATGGTAAATTTGACCACCTCTGGTATGGGCCATTCAGGGTCTCGACTCCAGAAGGAAAAAATTCCTTTCTGCTGGAAAACATTGACGGAGAAGTCCTCAGCGCCCCTGTCAACGGGCGATATCTGAAACATTACATGACATAACAATTGCCATTATAAAAATAATAAATAAATAAATTTTGTGTACATACATGCATCTTTATTACCCTTTGGACTTTTTGTTTTCTGTTGTTCATAATTTTTAGACATATTTCGAATAAAGTTCGTGTTTGCTTTTACAGGATTCAACTACTTGCAAAGCTAGTAGGAAGAGTAATTCGCAAGGCGGAGTCAGAAATAAATCGGCATGAAATAGGTGATATCTAAAAGTAGCTTTATAATGCACAAAGAAAGTGAAAAGAAAAGGTAAAGGTGAGCTTTCTCAATACACATGTTATGAAAGACTGTTAAAGTAAACCAAGGTAACTTCATTCAAAATACAATATCGGCTAAGGTATTAGATAACATGATTATTTCTTGGCTTGATACCCTTTGATTTTAAATAATTTGAATGATACACTAAATCTAAAAACAGTCGGTCAAAAATAACTACCCCCAAAGATATCTACAAGAGCCAGCCTCGAACTATTTTGATCTTCTGTATTTTCGATCGATGAATCGCCGCCTTGTATCCTACCTGTTTTCGGGTCTAATGTTTGATAGACTGCCATCTTTTCATTTCATTATGAAGGAATAAAATTTTTCGTTTAAACCTTTCGATTCTCAAAACAGATTGTGGAAAGAAAGCGGGTCTCCACAACTACTTGATTCCCTGCTAAGTGAAGGAATGTTTAGAGCGATCCTAACTTTCCTATGTTTTTCAACAACATCGGAAGAATCAAAGCTTGCTCAAATAGGATGACCCTTAAAAATTTATTTTCCCTGTCTCCCTAAGAATGAAAGTGTTGTGAAGGTCAAGGAAAGATTGGTACCGAGTAATCAAAGTGAGTTGACAGACCTCTGATGCAAAATATTACACAGATATCAGCCCTGATGCAAACTGATTGCCCCCATCTTCGTGCTCAAAAAATAAAATTATAAGACAGGTGGTGAAAGGAAATTCAGAAATGATTTCTCCCACCTAGTCCAGGAAGACAATGAAAGGAAATTCATAAATGATTGCCCTCGTCTTAGCATTTAAATGCATAAATATTTTCCGAAGTGGTGAAAGGAAATTCAGTAAAAGGGGCCAGATAACTTCACCGGGGTACTGAACAAGCTCCCTGGCAGTGAAGCAATGTCTGAGATATCTGTAAGGTTGTTATACATGAATATCATTCTACTCTGGTAACCAATGCTTTCTAAAAACCTGATCCACATCCCAAATTCAGACGAGACTTCCTGATTTAAAATATATAATCTCATCCTTTTGATGCNCATTCCACTGCATATTACCCCTAGGGGAACGGATTGGCCGAATCATCTATCAAGAGCCTTGTGAACATAATCAAGAAAGTACTGGATGAAAATAAAAGGTCTTGGCATGTGCACTTGAAATACGCACTATGGGAAAACCGCATCAGTACTAAAAGGTCTATCGGCATTTCACCATTTCAAATGGTCTATGGGACAGAGGCGGTCTTACCCATAAATCTAGCGCTGTCGGTGATGAAGTTATGGCAGGACCAAAATGAAGAGCCAAATCATGTGACTAGGAGAATTAACAAGTTGATCGAGGTTCAACAACATAGATTTGAAGTCGACGAAAAAATGCAGAAGTACCAGGATGAGATGAAAGCATTGTTCGATCTCAAGGAAAAGGACAGAGAATTCCTTCCAGGTGACTTAGTACTAAGATGGGATGCCAGAAAATAGGAAGCCGTGAAGCATGGTAAATTTGACCACCTCTGGTATGGGCCATTCAGGGTCTCGACTCCAGAAGGAAAAAATTCCTTTCTGCTGGAAAACATTGACGGAGAAGTCCTCAGCGCCCCTGTCAACGGGCGATATCTGAAACATTACATGACATAACAATTGCCATTATAAAAATAATAAATAAATAAATTTTGTGTACATACATGCATCTTTATTACCCTTTGGACTTTTTGTTTTCTGTTGTTCATAATTTTTAGACATATTTCGAATAAAGTTCGTGTTTGCTTTTACAGGATTCAACTACTTGCAAAGCTAGTAGGAAGAGTAATTCGCAAGGCGGAGTCAGAAATAAATCGGCATGAAATAGGTGATATCTAAAAGTAGCTTTATAATGCACAAAGAAAGTGAAAAGAAAAGGTAAAGGTGAGCTTTCTCAATACACATGTTATGAAAGACTGTTAAAGTAAACCAAGCTAACGTCATTCAAAATACAATATCGGCTAAGGTATTAGATAACATGATTATTGCTTGGCTTGATACCCTTTGATTTTAAATAATTTGAATGATACACTAAATCTAAAAACAGTCGGTCAAAAATAACTACCCCCAAAGATATCTACAAGAGCCAACCTCGAACTATTTTGATCTTCTGTATTTTCGATCAATGAATCGCCACCTTGTATCCTACCTGTTTTCAGGTCTAATGTTTGATAGACTGCCATATTTTCATTTCATTATGAAGGAATAAAAGTTTTCGTTTAAACCTTTCGATTCTCAAAACAGATTGTGGAAAGAAAGCGGGTCTCCACAACTACTTGATTCCCTGCTAAGTGAAGGAACGTTTAGAGCGATCCTAACTTTCCTAGGTTTTTCAACAACATCGGAAGAATCAAAGCTTGCTCAAATAGGATGACCCTTAAAAATTTATTTTCCTTGTCTCCCTAAGAATGAAAGTGTTGTGAAGGTCAAGGAAAGATTGGTAACGAGTAATGAAAGTGAGTTGACAGACCTCTGATGCAAAATATTACACAGATATCAGCCCTGATGCAAACTGATTGCCCCCATCTTCGTGCTCAAAAAATAAAATTATAAGACAGGTGGTGAAAGGAAATTCAGAAATGATTTCCCCCACCTAGTCCAGGAAGACAATGAAAGGAAATTCATAAATGATTGCCCTCGTCTTAGCATTTAAATGCATAAATATTTTCTGAAGTGGTGAAAGGAAATTCAGTAAAAGGGGCCAGATAACTTCACCGGGGTATTGAACAAGCTCGCTGGCAGTGAAGCAATGTCTGAGATATCTGTAAGGCTATTATACATGAATATCATTCTACTCTGGTAACCAATGCTTTCTAAAAACCTGATCCACATCCCAAATTCAGACGAGACTTCCTGATTTAAAATATATAATCTCATCCTTTTGATGCAAGCCGAGAGCCACAAGATTTTTTGGGTTCCCTAGGGTCATTTCGACTGTCTTAAAACATACCCAAAGTTAGTAGTGGGAAGGGGAAAATTGTGAAAAATACTACAACTGTGTTTGAAAGGAGTATCTGATTTTGAAAAAACTTCTCAATGTTAAGAACGTAATATTTTCCCCCTTCGATCCTCCTTGCTTGGAACCTTTCTGTCTGATTGAGCTTTTGACTCCATTAACCCAATATTGGCACGTGGTCTACTGTTCTTCCCGCCTCACAGGAAGGCGAGATCCCTAGTTGGAGCCTATGTTGGAGCCGCCTTTGTTTTTGCCCAGTCACAATTTTCAATCCGATACTTGAAATCTAAAGTTGATTTTCTTTTTTCCTTCCGAGATGATGAGACCTCTGAAACTTGGTCGCGTGAATAGCCATGCTTCTCTACTCATGAAACAAGCCCACTGTCATAAGAACGTTCGCTCCTTTTTGTTTTCTTCGGGATCTCGCAAGTCGGGTATTTTAATCCATGAGTTCACACTTCCCGAGTCACGAAACAGTGAAGTCGTTTTAAATTTTCACTCTAAGCAATAATCAGGGTAAAGTCTTTTAACTCGTGATTAGATGTCGTTGAAGTTTCGCGCCTCGGCGTCTGTCGAACCAAAATTTCCATTTTTACAACCCCGAGAGTCGAGGACACAAGGCCCTTTCGGGATAACCCTGGTCAAGGATCAAAGGGAAAAAAGATAACCGTGGTTAAAATCCGTTCTCGACATTTCGCCACTCGACACTATCTGTTCAAAAGTTACGGCATCTAAAACCTTGACTCACGAAGTCGCAATGTAATTATAGCATGATTAGTTAATCTCCTAATCCAAGATTTTCTTCCCCTTAATCGAGTCTTAACTATCGCCATCTCGTGGTTTCGCGACTCGGCATACTAATCTCCTAGAAATTTGTCTTTGAAGTTCCGAGTTGCGATGTGGCGAATAAAATGATTATAAAATTAATTATGCCTTAAATCGCAATTGCCTTTAATTAAACCAAAGTCGTTCCTTGCGATCTCGCGAGTTGGAGATTCAAAATGTTAAAAGAAAATCCACAATGTAGAGAACGGCGAGAAATTAATTAACGGTGGTAAGATTTGATAATTTAAGATAAATCTCGTGCCTCGAGGCTTGCACATTTCCCGAGCTAGCCATTATCTCTCCATACTTCGACTGACTATCAAACCACCAGAAATCGATGACATTTATGGAGAAGTAGGGTAAATCCACACATATAAGATCAGATTTTACGCAATAAATTTGTTTCTAATTACGATTTGACAGGATTATTTCGAAAAGTACCGAATTTTCAAATATATATAAGAGGTTCATTTTATTATAACGAACATATTTTCATAAACACGCAGAGCTCATAATTTCTGAGTGAACTAATTTCTGCATGTATACGCAGTTCTATTGTAGAAGGGCGAAAACGCAAGCTTCGGCTATGGCTCCACGGAAAGCAGCGAAAGCGAATGTCGAGGTCATAGGAAAAGGCTCAGACAATGTCTCCGACACTTCACCCCAGAGTGTCGACTCGGTCCCCAGCTGGTCCTTTGTTTCAGACATTTTTCAATCAGAATTGGTGAACTATTCAGACTCAGATGATAATGAAAAGGACAACCTGAACACAAAATACAAGATAGTTGTCCAATCCAGAATGCAAAGGGTAGCAACCAGACCATAGTTGCTCCCATATTATGACATGATCCGATGGGCGTTGGACCAAATAGACCTACCCACCAGAACTATCATGAACCAACAACGGGTCATGGTTGGGACTTTTAGACCGAAACATATCCAAACCATGTATAAGCTTCAGATGACATCTGAGTACACATATGATGCTGAATTCCTGGAGAAGTTCAAAGAAAAGGAGTGCACAGAATATGATAAAACCATGCCCGGTTTGATAAAGGATTGGGTTTTGCGCTTCGCGAAATTCAGAGTAAATGACCAGGGTGTTTATTCAATAGCTTCGCTAGAGCCACAGTATAAGTATGTGGCCATGATGACATGCCAACTATTTGGGAGAGAGGACACATCGCATTTTTTCATTGCGTGGGTGCCTCTGATGTTTCGGGTTGCAGAATTTTGCTCATTTAATTGGGCAAAGATACTCTCGGATAGTTTGGCCAACCGAGTCACAGAGTATCGAGAGCAGAAGACAAGTAGGTGGTCGTCCTCATTCTTCATGTCCGCATATATTATGGATGCAATATGTTCCATGACACCATTCCCACTGATGAGTTAGGCTTGGACTCCGGCCGAGGACAGACCCGTGCATGTATATCACGAAAGGCTATGGGAAAATAAGGTGGACAGTTTCANATACTAATCTCCTAGAAATTTGTCTTTGAAGTTCCGAGTTGCGATGTGGCGAATAAAATGATTATAAAATTAATTATGCCTTAAATCGCAATTGCCTTTAATTAAACCAAAGTCGGTCCTTGCAATCTCGCGAGTTGGAGATTCAAAATGTTAAAAGAAAATCCACAATGTAGAGAACGACGAGAAATTAATTAACGGTGGTAAGATTTGATAATTTAAGATAAATCTCGTGCCTCGAGGCTTGCACATTTCCCGAGCTAGCCATTATCTCTCCATACTTCGACTGACTGTCAAACCGCCAGAAATCGATGACATTTATGGAGAAGTAGGGTAAATCCACACATATAAGATCAGATTTTACGCAATAAATTTGTTTCTAATTACGATTTGACAGGCTTATTTCGAAAAGTACCGAATTTTCAAATATATATAAGAGGTTCATTTTATTATAACGAACATATTTTCATAAACACGCAGAGCTCATCATTTCTGAGTGAACTAATTTCTGCATGTATACGCAGTTCTATCGTAGAAGGGTGAAAACGCAAGCTTCGGCTATGGCTCCACGGAAAGCAGCGAAAGAGAATGTCGAGGTCATAGGAAAAGGCTCAAACAATGTCTCCGACACTTCACCCCAGAGTGTCGACTCGGTCCCCAGCTGGTCATTTGTTTCAGACATTTTGCAATCAGAATTGGTGAACTATTTAGACTCAGATGATAATGAAAAGGACAACCTGAACACAAAATACAAGATAGTTGTCCAATCCGGAATGCAAAGGGTAGCAACCATACCATAGTTGCTCCCATATTATGACATGATCCGATGGGCATTGGACCAAATAGACCTACCCACCAGAACTATCATGAACCAACAACGGGTCATGGTTGGGACTTTTAGACCGAAACATATCCAAACCATGTATAAGCTTCAGATGACATCTGAGTACACATATGATGTTGAATTCCTGGAGAAGTTCAAAGAAAAGGAGTGCACAGAATATGATAAAACCATGCCCGGTTTGATAAAGGATTGGGTTTCGCGCTCCGCGAAATTCAGAGTAAATGACCAGGGTGTTTATTCAATAGCTTCGCTAGAGCCACAGTATAAGCATGTGGCCATGATGACATGCCAACTATTTGGGAGAGAGGACACATCACATTTTTTCATTGCGTGGGTGCCTCTGATGTTTCGGGTTGCATAATTTTGCTCATTTAATTGGGCAAAGATACTCTCGGATAGTTTGGCCAACCGAGTCACAGAGTATCGAGAGCAGAAGACAAGTAGGTGGCCGTCCTCATTCTTCATGTCCACATATATTATGGACGCAATATGTTCCATGACACCATTCCCACTGATGAGTTAGGCTTGGACTCCGGCCGAGGACAGACCCGTGCATGTATATCACGAAAGGCTATGGGAAAATAAGGTGGACAGTTTCATATACGAAATTTTAAACTGGGTGATGGTGCCCCTACACATCGCCATTTTTGGTCACCCACCACCTTGTATCTCGGACAACATTGCTGCAAATCTGAGTGGCATAGCAGACTGGTACGTGGAGGTAGAGTTCTCGTACTTCAGAGTGTTCGGGGCTGCCATTCCCCCGCTTGCGCTACCATTGTTCATCCCCGACAAGCTGGCTTGTCGCGAGGTCGCCTGGTAGACAGTAATTGGCGGGGTAAGTAAATAACTCAAAGGATATTCAAAGAAGGTGTGGCCATCTTTTCCCATTCGGCTGAATTCTTATTCTTTATTGAATTCCTGGCATGCAAAGGCCGAGGCTGCAGCCCTGGAAGACCTGAAGTTGGTCTCCATCGAGTATAAGAAACATGATCCATAGAGGGTTGTAAGAAACCATTTAGCAAATTGTGGGCTCAAGAGATTCGAGCATGAGAAGTCACCCTCGGATGATATTTTCCAAGGGGCGAGGTCTTCTGAAGAAGTTCTAGCCCGGATCCAATCCTTGGCACCCGAAGACACAGCCACTGTATTGAGATTCCAGAAAAATAGATGAAGCTCTCTCCCCGCTGTGTTGGGAGGTTCGGGTGTTTCTGAGACACAACAGAAGGACGCGGAAGGCTCCAAAGATGCTACTCCTGACTCAGGAAAACAACAGGACAAGGAGGAACCAACGAAGAAGCTCGAAGTAGAGGTAAAGACTCCGGACCCACCCAAGAAACAGAATACGGAGGCTGAAGTAAAAACTCCAGACCCGTCAAGGAAACAGAAGACGGAGACTGAAACAAAGACTCTAGTGCTGCCAAAGGAGCAGAATCCTGTCGACACTCCGAGAGAGTCGACAAAACAAATCGAAGAACCCATCACCTCAGTCACACCATTGCAGTTGGCACAGGGAAATGTCAGTGAGCGATGGATATTTATTGAAGAACTGAGGCCCATAAGAGCAGAGGAAATCCCTCCAAATGAGTTCTTCTTTGATAAAAAGAGAAAAGTAGTAGTGAAAAGGGAATTCTACCAGGAGGGAGAATTGACTGCTAAGAAGTTCAAGGTCATGACTGATGAAAAAAATAAAAATAATGAGCAATTCACCACTGAGATCACAGGGACGCTAGGAGCGTATGCATCGACAAATCAATTTTCGGTCGGAGTTTTGAAGAACCAACTCAATAGGAAAAACCGCCTGATCAGGACTCTCGAGGCCAGATTGGCCTTGGCCATGGAAAATGCTTAGGGCCAGGTGAGCGCGGAGATAGAGCTGGCCCGACTGGCTGATAAAAATGAGATAGAGGTGCTTAAGACCAAGCTCGAGAAAGCACATCTAGTGGTCCGAGACGGTCAGATACAGGGGGTCCAATAGAGAACTATGATTGCAGAGATGCAGGCTCAGATAGAGATCGTTGAAGGCAGGATGATCGACGTCGAGGGGTTTAAATCCTAATCTATCGAGATTCAGAATAGGATCTCTTCTGCACAACAGATTTTGCTCGCCAAAGTGGGAGCGATCCGAGAGAATTGTATGTTGATGAATCAGGTTTCCGAGAACCTGAATGTCAGAGATAGGGATGTTGAAGCAACTCGGGTCGCCTTCCAGAAGGTGGTGATAGCCAAGAATAACAGAGTTTCAGCAGGTTCTCTCGGGCTCGCCATCCCAGAACAAACCAGAGTTAATATTTTGTTGAAGGATTGAGAGCACAACATTGCCCTGGGCAAGGAACAAGCTCAAAAGGTAACCAACTCAATAGAAGAAGCCTTCAATTCTATAGATGGCGAGCTGTTGGGTATGGAAAGTGGAGGCGACACAGAAACATTGATACAAATGAATTTGGAATAGATCTCACTTAATCTGAAAGAGAAGGATGAGAGAGATTCGGCTGATATCTCTTAGATAGATATGGTGGACATGGCCCGAGTTGATAAGCACTTGATCCAGCCCAATGCGTAACTAAGCGCCCTCAACATCATCGATGCACAAATGGGGGACAAGCTGAAGAAGTTAACCCGAGAGTGTTACTTCGTCGAGGCTAGCTGTCAAGCGGAACCTTCATGGCTCGTATCTAAGCTTGTGGAAAGATGTATCGCCTGCACCGAGTCTGCGCGAAGACGAGCACCTGGCACTAAGTGCAGACAAAATAGGGGAAATGGAGCGATTTCTCTCTCCTCTGTCGTAACTGAAATTTTGTGACTATTGAGATTCTACCGACTTTGTAAAAAATTGTATAAATATACCCCAGAAAGAAATAAACAAGGCTAGACCCTTTTTGAGTTATTTGTAATAGATTTTTTACGTTGAGAGTTAATACAAGCAGATCTAGAGATTCTCAATTCCGTCACTTCTGTATCACGAGTTTGCTTCCTTGTATCTCATTTTTACATTTCAATTCATATTCATAATTGATGTCCTTCGTTGTAATTTAGTGTGACCACTACTATAACAAATGAATTTGGGTTTTCTATAATTGTTTATTGCCTTTCCTCTGCACCAGCTATTAGCTGTGTAAGACCAATCTGCAGTTTCAGAATTCTACATATATTCTTTGTTACATTGGTTATTTTCTTACATATTTTCCTCTCCCGTTTATGTCGTGAGTTTTCCACTAGTTGGAACTTTACTTTGTAAATGGCTCAATGTTTTTCTCTCATCTCACCCCTTTTATAAAAATATGATACAGTTATGGGAACGAGCCTTAGATTTGCCTCTATATGTTATTTATG
>JZKD02S1552116.1:0-10405 GCA_000966675.3 Picea glauca
TGGAAATATCCTCTGCCCACATTAATTTTCATATCACCTGTATGACCTGCTAAGGTAACCTAATGTCAACCTATATGGACCTTCTCCTACCCAAAAATACTTGTACATACATACGCGATTGTTCTCACAACAACCCACTTATGTACATGATTTTTCCCACTAAAACCCACATAGATGTACAAAAACCTTTAATGAAACTTCATACAACTCACTCCACTTGTACAAATTCTTCCTTCTCTGGTTACCTCTCCCCCCCACACATGTGATGTGCTTTTCCCTGACAAGAATACAAGATAGAAAGTCCTCAACCCTAGGTCATATTTTCCACCCTAGTAGAATTTCCCTTTGCTGAAATCAACAAGCCTCCTAACACAAGTGAAGACTCACTTATGCTATCTCCATTCTTCCAATATGATGATCTAATGTCATAATGGAATCTATCCTTTATATAGGAGTCTAATGAGTGAGTTTTGGAGCCCTTCCTAAATTGAACAATTAATTAGAATATTTTAGTCCTCTTTCTTGGTGTGGCACCCCCACACAAACCCACAAATCCCATCAACTTTCCCATGAAGCCCCCAACCATATCCAAGGGGGTTTTCACCAAACCAAAAGGATAATATAGTGCCAACAAATATTACCACATTGCTGTCACCTTGGCCTTTTGAGGGAATACCTCCCAAAGCTACAAAAATAAACAACAACATTGTTATTCTTTCTGATATTTTCAAGTCCCGAGCTCATGAGTTATAAACACGTGTAAAAATATAAGTTAGAATTTTATGGTTATATGTATGTATGCTCATGTTTCTAAATTTTCACCTTCATTTCAGCTACCTTTGTGGGGTTTATGATAAATTTTAGTTTCATTTACAACTCATTTGATTACTATAATTTTCTCCTAGTTAGGATAAGATATGGTAGATTAGAAATAGATTAGATTTATTTTCATACATAACCTTCATCTACATATATGTGTTGCATAACCATCCACTTTCATCCTCATAACCACCAATGGCATTCAGGCCAAATTCCAGATGGGTATCCTAAACCAAACAATGTATAGTCTAATTGGGACTATGCACCAGGGAGAACCCCTTATTATTGTTAGGTGAATTTTCCCCTGTCAACAGAATTGGCGCTAAAAGGAGGGCCTGAATTTTATGAATTACATAAATTATCTATATAATCACAATAATTCTTATGAAAACAACCCTAGTCCCACTCTTTTCCCTCATATCAATTCAAAACAAGAGATTACCTGTGAAGATACAAACCCAAATTTCGACAGTTACATAGGAAGCATTGAAACTCATTCAGAGAGTTGGTTTCACGTACCACAATAAGAGTTCTCTGAAACTCGTCATATTACATGCGCTTACACAAAGTTACTTGGTAAGTTTCCAACAAATTCTCATATTTCAAGAAGGAAAGATACCCACTCAATTAGACTCAATACCCATCCTAACATCTACGTTGAATCCGTAGATGACCTCATTGAAATTCTGTTACAAGAAGTTCTCGTACCTTTGAGAGAAGTTCCCTATACCCTGGTCAAACCCAAAGATAGCCTTGAAGGTAAAAAACATGAAATAAATATAGAATATATCATGTGTGAATGTAGAGAACAAAGGGTAGTGATCCCTCCTTGGATGTCACAAGGTGCCCTAAATTTAGCAGGACCCTTACATGAAATTCCTCGAAAATCAGACAAGATCCTTCCCAAGTTTGATCCCAACAGACCTGGTTCACCATAATATCACATCAAAAAAATATTCTTATCCACTCATCTACTAAATGTCCAACATGAAGATGTGGTGTGTAGGATGTTTCCTTACACCTTCTTCGATAGAGCATCTATGTGGTATTTCATTCTGCCACCTAGTTCCATATCAAGTTGGGATAATTTTGAGAGGGTTTTTATTAGAAAATTCAGAAAACGGAAAACATCAACATCCCTATATAATGAAATGAGAGCCATTAAAATGGATAAAAGAGAAAATGTAAAATATTTCAACCAATGATTTCTTAATGTCCTAACTAAATTCACCGTTGATAAAACCCCAACATAGTCCTTAGCCATTGGATACTACATGGTAGCTCACATTCCTTCTATAGGCATGCTCGTTAAGAGAGCTAGTTGGGGCATTCTATCCCTTACGTTTGATGAAGCCGAAAATTTAGAAAGGGAACTATCCTCTTACGACTATAACCCACACTATGAGGGAATCATGCTTGTTGGAAATAAACCTTTACCATTGCCAAAGTCACTCGAAAAGGAACCCAAGGATATCTATAGTGTGGTAAAGTTGGTTAAAAAATTGTCTAATGAAGTTGTAGATCTCAATAAGAATGTCAACGAAGAGCCTTCAAGACCCAAAAATGTCTGCTCATTTTTTAAGAGAAATGACAACCCACCAAGACCACCCGAAGCTCCTCAAACTACATTAAACCTAGATAGATACAACAATGATAAATTTTGTTCATACCATAAACAAAATCATCTAGAAAGGAATTTCCATCAATGGGTCAACTCCATGAACCTAGTTATAAATCATGTGTTGGATCAACAAAATATAAATGATGAACAACTTAACGAGGCTCAAAATGATACCAATGAAGAGGCACCCCCATAATCATCTATTCATTTTTGAGAATGGTGTATAGATCCAGATGATGAGAAAATAGAAGAAATATTTGTAGAAGATGCACTGGTATTTAAAGTTATTCATAGAGAATACAACCTATGGAACAAATGTCCAACTCTTGTCACCTCCTCTTCCAAGGATGACGATATTCCTCTTAAGAATATTACTCCTCCTATTCCTACCCTGAAACTAAATGTCCTAACCTAGGGGGAGTTACTGGCAAATATGATATGACTATTCCAGCTAACATATACAAACCAAGTACATCTAAATCAGTTGGGAACAACACCAAACCTAACACAAAAGGAACAAAAAACAAGACATGTGATCCAAAATCAAACCAAATGATGAAAAAATAAAACATGTGTTCTTTAGACTATAATGTTAAATAAGATATGAAAAAGACAAAAGCTAGCATCTCAATTTTTGATATCTGCTTGTTACCACAACAACATGATATACTACATGATTCTTTTAACCCCAATAATTATTAGAAAAAGATCATTTCTACTACTAACAACACCCTCCCAAATGTTGAGTCAAAGGAAGTACACAAAGTGGAAATTGCGGTAGTCATAAATGAAACAAGCATAGGCACATACTCAAAATCCCAGGTTCCACCTTTTATGCTCACTTATGAAATTTTCAATTTCAACATGCATACCTTTTTAGCAAATTTAGGTGCATTCTCTAACATTATGCCTTATTCAGTCTACCAAAAGTTAAATATTGTTCCACAAATGAATAAAATGAGGATCATGTAGCTAGATAGAATGGATGTTAAAGTAAAAGGAGAACTCAAAGATGTCTTAATTAGGCTTGCATTTGACCCGAGAGTGCATCAAGTTATTGATATTGTTGTCATTGACATACCAAAATGTTATGGTTAGCTATTCAGCAGGGGTTGGTAAACTAAACTTCAAGGTTATTTTTCCATCGATTGGTCCCACCCGTGGCTTCCTTATAAAGCTAAAGAAAATCATATTCAAGTAAACAATGAAGCTCACATAAAACAAATAGTAACATAATAAGAAGTTAAGAATGAACCAATTTTTTTTGCACATTCTGTTTTGGGTAACTATATCTTTGAAACTGACCATGGCTGTTATGAAGTGAACACATATGAAATACATCCAGATTCATAATATGAACTGCTTCCACAAACACATAATGACACATGTACCATATTAACTAACTTAGGTATGATCACAACTAACAAAACTAATATCACTAACATGTGGTCCATGTTCTTTAATGGCTCCAAGTCACATGAAGGAGCTAGGGCAGGATGTGTGTTGATTGACCATGAACAATGTAAGATGCTCATATCATGTCACCTAGAATTCAAATACATTAATAATATTGTGGAATACGAATCCTTAGTCCAAGGTATGAAGAAGGCCATTGACCTTTAGGTGAAGTACCTCAAAGTGTTTGGTGATTCAGAAATAATCATTCGACATGTAAGAAATACAATTCATTGCTTTTCACTGCAGCTAAAAGAATACCAAAAAGAGGTATGGAATATTCTTTACTCTTTCAATGAATTCAATATTACTTTTATACCTTATAATCAAAACATTGATGAAGGCTACATCTAGGTTTATGCCCCCTAGTGATGGTTTTTTTGTTGAAATTATTTTTAGGCCTTCAATACCAGAAAACATCACAAACTGGCGAGTATTCAATAATGATACCCATATTATCAATTTCCTCACCAACTTTGATGTCTTCCAATATTTTTTGATTGATGATGAAGCTCATCAATGAGATCTATAGAATTATTGGGATGAGACAAGAAAAATCAAAGAAAATTGTGTCCCACAGAATTTGTTGATAGTTGAGAAACTATTTCATTTACAAACTAAGTTTAAAATGCCTGCTAAACCAAATACCAACAGTTCAACCATGATGCATTTTCTAGTAAATTTAGGGACCTTTGAACAACCCAAGTATGTCAACCGGGGTACCTATTGTTCAGAGGAAGACAAACATACATTCATTGAGTCATTCAAGAAGCATCACAATGTGTTTGCATCGAATTATGATGATCTAAAGACTTATGACACCCAGATAATTCAACATCAGATATCAATTAAAGAATGTGTCAAGCCATTCCAATAGAAGCTTACAAATATACATCCAACTCTTGAACTACTTGTCCAGAAGGAACTAAAAAAATTGTTAGACACCTGAATCATTTTCAAGGTTTTTCATTCAACTTGGGTCTCGAATATAGTTCCTCTCAAAAAGAAGTCAATAGAAATAAATATATTTATATATATTTGGAACCTGAACCAAGCTTCTGATAAATATAACTACCTAGTCCCCCCTATGGAGTATGTTATTAATATAACAA
Source organism: Picea glauca (assembly GCA_000966675.3). Lineage (NCBI taxonomy): Eukaryota > Viridiplantae > Streptophyta > Pinopsida > Pinales > Pinaceae > Picea > Picea glauca. The sequence continues at coordinate 5,008 of JZKD02S1552116.1, forward strand.
TTTTTATATCGAATCCAAGTCTCGGGACTTAGAAAGAGGTTAAATCAGTGTAGGGGTGCGATAAACTAGAGGAGGGGGGCATATCTCATGGATGGAGCTAAGTCTAGCGAAAGTGTGAAGTTGATGGGACCCAACAAGTCATGGATCGTGGGTGCCACATATTAACGGTCATAGAGAATATTGGGATGAGAACTAGCATAGAGGTTAATTTTTTGAAAATGGGTCGATAAGAATACCATGGTTTCATCTCAAGATCACGTCGTGCCACCTTATGCATATCGGGGAGAAAAGTGGGTGAACTAGAAACCACTTAATCACTCCCTAAAATCACGTGTCAGATGTCCTTAAATGTGTTAAATCCAAAGGTCACATGTGGAAAGGAAAATTGATAGCTAGTCAAATCAGCTCGAGACACTTGTTTGGGCGTCATTCATCCATGATATGCCAAGCAAGCACCACCAAATAACTACTTTAAAGACTCATCAATGGAAATCGATGGTAGAAAGTGATAAGCCACTATCCCTATAAATAATTTCGTTATTAGTACATGATTAGCACTCGATGGCGACTGTTACTCAAAACACAGGTGAAAGTACTTTATTTTGGGTATTTAACGTTTCATTCCAGAGCGAGATAACTGCAAATTGATTCAATCATCCAAATCTTTTCCAATCGAGAGAAGTAGGCTCTTGTTTCCAGGAAAAGCAAAGGAAATTGAGAAGAATGATCCAACAACCTTCAGCAAACCGGGATATTTGAATAGTATGACAAAACTATCAATGAGGAAGAAATAAATTCTTGTTGTGCAAATACTGGCAACAAAATTTCACACAAAACCTATCGATGAACCAAGATCAGGTGAAGAAATCAGATTGAATCCTATTATGAAGCATTTGATAATTAATGGATGCTACATGCAAGCTAGCAAGAGTGAAAGAAACTAAAGATCAAGGAGACTAAAGATGGAATGGTCTAAGGTACTGGAGAAAACTAGTCTGGTTGGCTCGACACCTTACAGGAAGAGATTGCAAACCTGAAATAAATTGCAAGATAAATTGAGTATATTTCAGGGAATCTTGTGATAATGTAGACAAGTGGCATTCAGGGTAAAAATCTCAAATATGTCAGTTTTTTATTATAACGTTCCCTAGAAATTAGGAGTTCAGTTTTGGTACGTTACTCTCTCTGTGACCAATATATATTTTTGGAATCTTGTAGAAGATGATTCGTTTGGATCCCATATGTAAGTTGCCTATATATAAGATTAAAAATAAAAATTAATGGTTGGACTTACCGAAGAAGGGCCCGCCCTTGTATCGGGAGAACTTTGTAATTTCTTATGGATTTTAATATAAGCAGATAAGGTTTTCTTAGATAGTCGAGATTCATCATGGTGTTGATGTTCAATATGTTTTCTTGTATTTCATATCCATAAATGTGTTTTTTTGTTATAGATAATCTTTAAGCAAGAGAAAGAATCCACCCAGTTGGTTCTCTTTTTCATATTGATTATACTTGTTATATGTTATTGGTTCCTGGTTCAGAACTCACCTATAATTGGTGCTATGTTTTTGTTAGCCATCCTTCATGTTTATTCTTCTAACACTATACCAAGAGATTCTCCCTCTGTTAGACGCCTCTTGCTGATAGTAGTCTTTCCTCTCTTTTCCTCTACCATCTCATATTACTTATCTGGCTGAAACATCATACCTATTTTTCCTCTATTCCCTCTGGGAAACATAACTTATAACTCTCTGTACGTCTTCAGAAATTGACCCCATTGCCCAATGGCACTGCTCTTTTGTTTTGTCCTACCACTTTTAAATTTTACACTATGGCAGAATCTAACCTCTGTGCATGCATTGCCAAATCCTTTGAGTATTTCACATAGCTATATACCCGAGAGATCCCTCTCTAGTTCGAAGGGTTAGAATCCAACCTAAAGTTTGTTGAAATGGTTACCTTTGTCATTTGTCTATCATCCATAAAAATTTACAGAGTGTTAACATTCTGGCGCTGTTGTCGGGGAACGAAGATGAAATATTCCCTGGGAAAATGAAATTTTTTATATGTGAGTACTAATGGTGAAAAGTATTCAGACACAGAAAGGTTGTATATGATTCACCTGGTGACTCCATTTTCAAGAATCTAGAATTCAAATTTTTTTTGGTGACTCCACTCAAGATTCAAATGTGATTAGAGACTCAAATAGAATATGATACCCCTTGACAGAGCTATGAAAGGACATCATGGGAGAAAACAAGTACCTAAAGTTGAGTTATTTCCAAGACATAATATTTTTAGTTATTCATTACCTTTTGTCCTTTCTTGAACATGCTAAACAAATTTTTCTTCACCTGCTGCATGCAAATGATGATCATGATAATATTGAAATTGTTTATCCTCCTCTTAAAGTTATATAAGTTTATCACTGATTTTGATTAAAATCTCCCATTTGAGCCATGTGATAACCATGACCAAGTTGATGATCCTCATGAAACCAAGGATGATATTTCACCTCCTACACCTGATCCAACATCCTCCAAGACTCAACATCGATACCGAACTTTAAACTAACCTCACATCCTTCATGATTTTCCTCCAAAGCACTATAAGTACCTACCTATGTTTGATGGGGATCTTGATTCCATCACAGCTGAAAAACACATCCAAGAGTTTGAGGATTTTATAGATTTGTTTGAAATTGACCATGACAATGTTTGTGTGAGGGCATTCTCTCAATCCTTGAAAGGAGATACCAAAGAATGGTTTAAACATTTGCTGCCAGAGAAAATTAGCTCATGGGAAGAATTGAAGAGTGTTTTTTCGAAGTTTTGGGGTAAGGAGAAATCTCTGGATCTACAACTTATAGAATTCTATGCCTTGAAAAGATAAAGAAATGAAACTATTTCTACATTCAATAGAAGGTTTTATAGTGTTTATTACGATTTTCCCAAAGAAATTCAACCCCGTGAAGCTGTTGCCATGCTCCATTATGCCGCTACTCTTCATCTAGATTTGTCTTTCCTCCTAATGGAAAGATGACCTAAGACCTTACAAAAAATATTTAATGATGCTCAAGAGATTCAACACAATATCCAATCGTGTGAACAGATTCGAAATGAGGGGTTAGATATTTCAGGACACAAAATTTGAATATGAACAGAAAACAATTGATTTCAATCTTGATCATAAAGCTGATAATATCATAGGTCCTCTTGAAGCTTTAAATGTTAATGATTTTGAAAAGTATTATATTCCACTTATTGAAAGAGAGGACACTTATGTAGATTCTGATCCACCCCATGATAAGCATGGAGCTGATTGTTTCATATATTTATTTGTAGACAGTCAAGAAGATGATTTTGCAAATCATCTTGTTGAGGAACAGATTGATGTCCCAAGCTTTTTCTTGTTAGATGACATTGAAGATGTTGTTGATTTTCCTATATATGAATAATAAGATGATGATTATGATGTTGACCTCCTAGAACAACCAACTGCATTTTCTCTATGAAAAAATGTTCATTTTCAACAGTATAGTGAAATCAATCAACCTACATATCACAGTTACAAAGAAGAAAGTATTGGAACAGCTGAAGGGAATTATTTACCTTTTTGCTTTTCTTGATTTAAATTATTGAAAGAAAATGCTAAGATCATCATTGAAGCAAATGAATGTGTGCTAATTCCAAATCACACTAATTCACCGAAACAAATTGACAAGAAAGTGTAGCATTATCCTCATGTGTTCGATGAATCTCTTACTTGCTATATAGAAGGTATTGTCAGTTCAAAATTGCAGCCCTTGGTCAAATATGAATCTAAAAATGAGCGTGTTCAAAAATCCAAAGAAATTGAAAAATGTGCATATGACAGCAACGAATAAAATGAAGAAATTTTTGAATTAGGAGTAAGAACCTTGTCATTATGTTTTGCTTCTTTCAAATTGCTCAAAGGAAAATGTTAATAATGTTTCAGATCATAAACTCTCCAAGCATGATGTTGAATCTGAAGAAAGAAATAGACTTGGAAATGAAATTTATCTTCCATTATGTTTATCTTCCTTCAAATTGATAAGAGCCAATCACGAGCAAAAAAAGAAAGCTGGTAAAAGCATTGTTGTTCAAAATCATGTGCCTTATTCTAAAATTGATGAAGACATTCAAATAGATTTCCAACAAAGCAATGTTTCAAAGTTGTCATTCTCCCCCTGTGAATGATGTAGTTGCTCAAATTCTAAGTGGCTTGGACTTGTATGATGGCTATGAGACCCCATCTATGGAGACTTTGTGAAACGAACAAACAACTGACATAGAGCTTCAGGGAGGCAATAAAATAGCGTATGTCATGATTCAATTAGAAATGCAGAAAGATCATAAATAATAAGTTGTTTTACTTGATTCCTTCGAAGATTATGGTTCTAAGACTAAAGAAGAAGAGCAAATAAAACCAACACTTGTGAAGATGGCATGTCCCTCTGTTGTGGTTCATTGAAAAGAAATATTTTCTCATATATTTCATGACCCTGTGGCATGTTATATGGAGATTTATAACAATCATAAGTTACAACTTAGGATGGGTTGTAAGCTTACAGATGAATATGATGACCAATCAACGTTAGTGTTAGATATGGATTTCTTTCTACCAGGGGTTTCATTTCAACCAAAATTTTCTTCTGATTCAGAAGATTGTTACTTCCAGCAATCTCAGCAGATTTTTCAGCCTCTTTGTGGCAATAAACAAATTAAATCACATGAAAGAAAAAATGAATTGGAAAAAGTAAAACATTATTGTTGTTTTGTTCATGTGTTGAAAGATCCATTTGCAGTTTGGTTAGAAACAGTAAACAATCCCAATATTTTTGAAGTTCTAAGATTTGAATTCATATATAACTTCTCAAATGGATTATCAATAAATATGCTTTGGAGAAAGCACATGCAAAGTAAACAAGAAGTGGATAAAATGTTGGCATGGTTGCATTGGCATTATGATTTCATCTGATTGGAAGTTCATTCCAGCAAATAGGGTAGGTAGGTGTGAATAATCTTGTATATCAAGCATTTTCAAGTTTAGGTCTCTAGATAAAGTGTTTAGTTATATGTTAGTAGTATATCTAGCATTCAGCCTCCAAGTGAGAGTGGTGTATAGACTTCGGTTTTCAAAAAAAATTGGTGACATATCAAGGTATAGTACACACCTATTGTGAGAGAAGCCTAATGGATAAGGCACATGATCTACTGTTCTTTTCTACCTCACAAGGAGGATAACATCCCCGGTTGGAGCCCATGTTATCACTATAATAATTTTTATATGGAATCTAAGTCTCGGGACTTAGCAAGAGGATATATCGGTGTAGAGGTGCGATAAACTAGAGGAGGGGGCCATATCTCACGGA
>JZKD02S1552138.1:0-10405 GCA_000966675.3 Picea glauca
CTCGACTTGGGAATATCCTTTCACTACGAGTTGATATTTGAACTTATGTACTTGACCTACAACATTCATATTCTTCTTGAACACCCACTTGCTACCGAACTGCTTTCTTCCTCTAGGTAACTTGATTAAATCCCATGTCTCATTCGTGTACAAGGATTCCCTCTCTTCGACCATGGAATCCTTCAATATTTTACCCTCTGTCAAGTAGAATTCCTCACCGATCGACTTGGGATCATCATTGATGGAAGTTAACATTAATGCAGAATAAAATTCAGGTGGACTATACCTTTAAACTAGTTTTCTTACTCTTTCTGACCTCCTTACCACCAGATTTTTTTGTTCCACCTCTTCCTCATATTTAGTCGACTCATCTAAATCATCTTCTTTGTTCCTCAGTTCAAACGACACCATATCCAGATTATTCTCAGTCTAAACATCTTCCTCGGGCTTAGATTTACCTTTGACTTCTTTGAAGAACACATATCAACTACACATTGTTCTCCTTGATGCAAGGTCCTATAGATTATATTTTTTTATCCATTCTTTGTATTTGATGAAAATACATTTGACTTCCTTTTTGTCCAACTTTCTCCTCTTTTCCTTGCGAACATGCACAAATTCATCACAACCAAATACTTTGGGATGTGCCACCAAATGATTCTCACCATAACATACCTAATTTGGAGTCATGTCAACTAGCGCCGACGAAGGAGACATATTCACCAGATATCTTGCAGTCTCGACTACCTCCGCATAAAACTCTTGTGTGATACCAACACCACTAAGAATGGTCCTTTCTTTATCCATCAATGTTATGTTCATTCTCCCATCAAATCCATATTTTTGTGGGCCATATGGTGTGGTATTTTGGCATGATATGCCACACTTCTTACAAAACTGATCAAATTCCTTTCACCAAAATTCACCACCAATTCTAGTTCTTAGTACTTTAATCCTATTCTTTGTCTGGATTTCCAAAAGAGATTTAAACTCCTTAAATATCTCGAAAACCTATGATTTATTCCTCAAGAAATATATCCATGTCTTCCTAGAAAAATCATCTAGGAAGGAGACATAATACAAGGATCCACCAAGTGAAGGAATTATAAATATGCCAAACACATCACTATGAACCAGTTCTAGAATCCCATTTTCGCTTGTCACTCCAGATGGGAACCTCACCCAAATTTGTTTCCCATATATGAAATATTCACAAAAGATTACTTGTAAACCAAATTGAGGAAAACATTCGACCATACCTTTTCTTTTCATAGCTCGAATTCATTTTTATCCAATGTGTCCCATCCTCTTGTGCCATAGCCTAGTCAGGTCAATTTTATTATGTCTTGTTGAGTCGATTTGCACTGACTTGCCTCAAGTTGAGTTGAGCTGCATCTACATCAAGTTAGGTCGAGTCGTATTCGATTCGATTTCAGGAGAAACAATGTTGTTACATCCATTTGAGTTAACATTCCCTAACAAATTGTACATGGTACCAATCTAAACTCCTCTCATTAATAACAACACACCTATAACCATATTTCACAAATCCTTTTGAAACAAAGTATGCACACCTACTTCACTCATATTGCTAACATATATAATGCTTATTTCCAAACCCAGAATGTGTAACACACTTGGAATGTTTCTTTTTCTCCCATCCTGTAGTTCCATTCAAACTCTTCCCCATCTGAAAATTTTGGTTGTTGAGTTTTCCCCTCAGAACACATCACCCCCATCATATTGTTCATATTAACAGAAACATTATTTGTGTGGTTTCATATGATAGGATGCTCCTGATTCGATCAACCAAACATATTTATCCAACTGTGTACTAGTCGATGGTAGGTACAAATCACCTCCCTTTTTTAGGGTCGTCTTTCTCTCAGTCGATTGATTCTCGTCGGATCCAACAGTGAATTCTATTTCCTTTTACTTACATTCCTTATTATAATTCCCAAATTTACCACATTTTTAGCATCTTCGCGTCAACTAAACCATGTATTTAGATCTATGCTTCGAATTGAACTTTCTATCGAAGAATATGCCTTTATCTCTTTCTACCAATACACCTCTCACTACCAAAGCATATTTATTCTATCCTTCCATGTTTTTCCTTCTCATTTATTCTGACAACAGAGAAGAAACCACATCCTCTATCGCTAATTTGGTTATATTATTCCCAATATCCACAAATACGCTATCCAATGAGTCTGACAAAGAACATAATAGGTTGATACATTTATCCTCATCATTGATACTTATATCTGAAGACGGTAACTGACTTAACATGGTGTTAAACAAATTTAAATTCTCATTCACTGAACTTCCATCACTCAACCTGAGAAGATACAATTTCTTTCTAAGAAACAATTTATTTACCAGATATTTCAATTGGTATAAGTTTCCCAACTTGTCCCATAGTTTCTTGACCGAATATTCACCCAATCTGCAACAAAACATTGTGTCATAATTCTTTCTTTTCTTTTGATTTTCTCCCATTCTTTCATCGACATCCCTGTTGTCTGGGTAACTAGATAGAACGTTGTCCATTATTCTTGATCCACAAGAAGATCTTCCATTTTTAGCTTCCAAAGATCAAAAATATTTCCATTGAATATTTTTATCTCTATTATAGAACTACTTTCTATTCTTTACCATGATCTTTAAAACAATTTATGACTTACGACTCTTATTGTACTTGGGGTTTAGTTCTTTGATTCAAGATTGGCAATTAAAGATCTAATATACTCACCAAATCATTACACTGCTATGATAACCCACTTTTCATGGTAGACCTAAGATCTAATACCACATGTCAGGAAATGCAAGACACTTCCACACTAATCCTATCAAGACAAAAGAAGAATTTAATCAAGAAATCAAATGACACCAACAATCACACAGTACATTGAGATTTTACCTTGGAAACCCTTAACCAAGAAAACAAAGATTCCTTTGAGCGTTCTTCTCTTTTGTTTTCTTATTCAATCAAAATAAAAGGTTACATGTTTAACCCTGGTCCACACCTAAGACACAATCAACATCATACCCTCTTTCACAAGAAAGAAAAACCCTATAGAAAAATAGGCTTACATATACATGACCAACAACCTACAACTACACATTCATTAACCTGCATAAGTGTATTACAACATTAGCCTTTATGGTATTACAACATGCCTCTTTACAAGATTTAGAATAGGAAAAACCATGAAGATTGGCACCCAAAAATGGTTACAGATCCATTCATATCATTGGCTACAAATCCTGCAAATCCCATGATTTTGTTATAGTCGACTCCAAGTTGGGTTTACCCATGAACTACCGGTCGACCTTAATTTGGTCTCTAGTCAGTTGTATCACGCACGCACTTTGACCTCTTGTCGATTGACTTGTCTTTGATCTACCTGGACTTTAACCTACTGTCGATCCACCTCCACTTCAATCGTCGATCGATTAACCTCGACTAGACTTTCACTAAAAAGAACATAACAACCCAACATTTTCTAGGTTATCGAATGATCCAATTGAATGAGTTGGTAAAGAAAGATACCACTCATAAGTTAGGCCTATCAGAATTTTGTAGAAAAAATATAACTATCACATCATCGTGTTTGATCAAATGTATATCACAAACTCTTAGAAATTAATTCATATATATTCTTGTATCCATTATCCCATCTCCTAAAAATACAAAAAAAACTCTCTGAGGTAATGTTGGAAATGTGTGTTGTTCTCCATGTAGATTAAGTGGGTTGTTTCTATCCCTTGTTCTTGGGTCTCATTTCCTTTCATTTATTTCTTCCCTGATAGTAATTTTGTTTCTTTATTCTCAATATCCCATGGTTATGGTTCCACTTATTCTAAATTCAAACATTTTCCAACTTCATAGAGTAAAAGTTTCTTACTTTTACTTATCGTTAGAGGCCCTTTATAAGGTTCCAATTTTTTTTGAATTCACAACTCTCTTATTTTTCTTAGAGATATTTCTCCCTATTATTTTGTAGAAAAGGTTTAGCAAGATATTTCAAGTTCAACATGAATTTTAGCTATTGTTAACACTAAATAATAGAGTTTATGCAAAAAACTTCCTTCATTTATGAGTCGCACCTATAGTTGAGGTTGATTTGGTTCTGGTTGAGTCATCAAAGTTCTAGTCTTCGAAACCAATTTTTTTTCTCCCCTCTATAGTAGCCAAAAATGTTGATGTAACATATTGTTTTATGATTATATCACAAAATAATGTAATATCGCAAAAAAATTCTCAAGGAACCTTAAAAAAATAAAATATGTCTTTAAAAATAAGAGAGTAAATGTCTTAGAATACAAAATTTAAAATATTTTGGTCTGTGCTTTAAAGAGGACTGAGATGGGACTTTCATGGACCATGCAATGAAAATACCTAGAAGACACAAGAAAAATAATCAAGGATCAACCTAAGTGTCATATATTACTGGGAAATGGAGGGAAACATGACAAATGCTTGTAGAAGAAAGATAACAAGAAGAGGAGTAGGGTTGTTTCTTGGCTCACGATGATGAAATTTTTTTTGAGCCATTATTTGTTTGAAGGTTCCTCTTTTGCATGTTCTTATTGTGGTTTAGGTGGCATAACTTCTACAATCATTTCTTTCTGTTTTGTCTCAGTGATTTTGATTATGGATTTTATTAACCAATGTTCAGCATATTCCCTCATAGGGGGCATCATGATTTCATGCTTAATATTTATTTCAAACATCTCATTCTCCATATCTCTTAGGTCTATGCCTAATTAGTGAAATGTGTCATCTACCTTATCATTTCTATTGATGTATCTGACTAGCCACCTTTCAATTTTTTCCTCAAAGAATTATATTGATTCAATGAACTAATTTTCCCATGCAAATTTTAATACATTAAGTTGTTATAATAATTTTTCTTTAGATGATAGTATTGTATCCATTAATAAACTCGAGGCATTAAGTTCTTCTGTGGCATCAACAATCTTAAAGAATAAATCACCTTTATTTTTTTACAACATCTAATTCATTTATCATTTCTCATAAACTTTTTATTCTCTTCAACCAATATGCATTAATTTGTTTCAAGGTTTTTCTCTCTTCTATGAATATTACTTAATATTAAAAGTTTAGACGAGAATGTACCCACAACATCCTTCTAGAAACCTTCATCATTCTCTAGATCTTTCTAAAGATATTCATTGAAATTTGTAATCCTTGTTGCAAAGTTAGTGGATCTTTGTGCAAGTTCATAGATTTCTTGAATCGTGTATTGTAAAAACCTAATTTTAAATTAAGCCTAAAAATACTCATAAATTTAAATAGATAAAAATTGCTTCTAATTAATTTGCTTCATTCATCATATAAGTAGCAGAAATTCATATAAGCAGAAGAAATCTAAATAACAGCATGCTAATAATTTTAAATAACCATTACATATTCATGAGAATGCATACCTAAAATACTTTTGTGTGATGCTAAATTCCCGACCTCTGAATGTCCTCCATGTTGCTTTTCCCTGTTGCTCTGCCCAACCTGTTGCTTTGACCAAAATGTGCCCCAAAACCGAGTTTTCCTCCCTGCCAACTAGGATCAGAGTCTGTGCAGCTCCCTAGCTCCAGGATACTATAAGGAATCCTGGCCCCCGTTCCCAAAACCCCCAGCAAACCAGTGCCCCTTGTACTGATCCTTCCCGACTACAGAACTCAAACTCAGAACCCCCCAAAAAATCCAAGGGAACCCTCTCCCCCAAAACAGGTAGAATGATAATCCCCCTTCTTTCGTAAACCTCCTCCGCTCATATCCCTCCTTCACCGCCCTTTCTCCTCATTTATTTCTTTATCTACCCATTCATTATCTTATCCACATAGTTAATGCATTACCCTATTATTTAATGTTTCCTTATCCTTATTTTTAATTCTTCTTATCCCCTAGTATACGTAGATCATTTAATTAAACAATTAAATTTATTAACCCTCATATAACAATTAATTAATTAGTATACGTAGATCATATAACAATTAATTAATTAATAAATATTTAATTATTATTATGATTCCAATCTTTGTTTAGTTAATAACATGTTAGAAAAATTAATTACCTGATAAATTTTACTTAATAATCCCTAAGCATAAATTCAACTAGGGTTGTTACATGTATATTCTTTTTTGTATCTCATATCCAACATACTTTCTTATTTCTTGCAACAAACTAGATGAACCTTTCCATTCATTACTTCTTTCAGGTATATCTTCTAATGTGAGTGTTGGTTGAACTGTGTTTAAAGGTTCTGTAAACAATGGTCTTGGAATTAAAGCTTCCTATAATTCATTTTTTTTTTTAATTCTAAATTTTATTTTTCAAAGTGATTGATAGATTTTTTTTAGGTATTATTTGGTTGCTTCATGGAATTGTACAATTTTTGATGGTGCAACCCCATCGGAATCGATTGTTAATTTTGATTTCTCAGATACCTTCTTATTTTTTATATTAACATTCACAAATAACAATTTTTTAAATGCTCGATTGTAGGTTGTGTGCTGCAAAGTTACAGACTCCTCTTAAATTATATTTGGTTCCTAAGTGACTTTGATTTGGTGATTTCTTAGGTTTCTAGCAGTCTTTTCTTATACCAATTGGGTTCTTTGATAAGCTCATCAACATCCATGCCCCATGGTATTTCTTGAGTTTCAGGTATTCATAACCATGTTTTTTGTACATATCCATTTTTCTCTTGGAGGAAGTATATATGGTATGATATTTTTTTATATTTTTCTTTGTTGGGTCTTTACTACTGCCATCATCTAAACTTTCAGTGATTGTTTTTCTCATCTTCAAACAACTACTCATGGGTTTTGTTCTTACTAGGGTAATCTTTTGAGAAACAATCAATGAATTTTGTTTTTTAATCGTTGCTTCTCTACCTTGTTTTTGATATCTCCTTGATACTGAGTAATTCCTCCACATCATTAAAATCTTGGTCAACAGAAGTCTCAGGGAGATTCAAATTATCTCTATCTCCTTCTTTAAACTGCTCAATTTTGGTAAAATAATAAGAATAAGAAATTAAGGACATGTGTGCAATAAACATATCATTTGGGTAGAAACCATCAACAAGTTTATCTTCGTTTAGAACGTGTTGGACAAGATGACATGAAAGTTCATCCAAATGGGAAATGTGTTTTGCAAAAATTTCTTTGATTTTCCAAGTCAGCAAGATGAATCACTTTTTTTTGTTCTTGTTAAAGAAGTGAGGCCAAGACTTATGTTTCCTACAAACGTGTACAAAAAAATGCTTTTCTGATACATAAGATGAGAGGAGGAAGTGTTTCTCTTCAGAACTAAATAACATTATAATACTGGAATATTCAGCAGTTTCAAAAACTCCTTTCTCTATTAGAAAGTTGCAATATTTGAGAGATAATATTGACATATTAGGGACAAATATTAATTTATTGAACTCTGACATAAAAAAATTTATGAACTGAGAAAAAATTATACTAATCTTTGTGCCTCCATAAGGATGGATACCGGGAAACCATTAGTTCATCTTTAAAACAATTTCTCATTTCCCCCAAAAAGTCCTTGAAAACATGGAAATAAACTATGGTGAAAATAAGATAAGATGTCATATAAAATTTATGGGTATTTTTCAAATTACTCAGTTAAAATAAGATTTCACTAGAAACAATGTGACCCCAATATATGATGACATTTTCATGTAGAGTGAAACGAAGGATATAGATGATATTTCTTGGCATAGAGTTCATGGATTCCAAACTGATGATACAATCAAATAACTAGGAAAATTCCTCGTATCGGTATTTCAAGGAGATTACCTCAATATTGGAGACACTGGTGTTATTTCTTAGGTCGACTAGATATTTATCAAGGAGCTCTTCCCCACATTTGTGTGGCTTCAGGAATTTGTTGGATTTTACACATGAATTACATGGTGGGTGTAGGGAATCGTAGCATTATGGTAAATATTAAAGGAGCTAAAGAGATAGGGTGGTGTCCTTGCAGCTGGATTATTCTCTTGTCCGAATTGAATTTATCCACACACCACTAAACAGGATCTTTAAAGTCTATTACCTCTTAAAAACAACCAACAAGGGATATTCCTAAGGTCAAAACCTACTTAAAAGTTTTCTTAGTAGAAGTGAGGGCCTTGTAGTAGTTGTAGGCTCACAACCACTAGAATGCTTGATCTTCACGTCCAAGCATATTTAGTGTATCCCGATGATTCAATTCATTTCTATTACATGACATTATTTTCACTATTTTATGGCCTTGACAATTGTAAGGTACTAGATGTAATATAATATGCAGAAATAGGAATATTCAACAGATATCAATATAACAACAAAATATTGAGAAAAGTAACACCAAAAATGATATGTTTATTCAAAGAAAGAAATGTTCACTTTCTTGTTCGAGTGGGAAACCTCCAACATAAAGGAGATATATTACAATAATTATCAATACAAAGACTTCCCATGCCTCCTACTGTTATTTATACTAACTCTATATTCTAAAGAAAATTCTATAGAAAAATATTTCTAGAAGCGAAAGTCTCTGTTAGGTATTCTTACATTGAGTTGATTCATTCATTAAATAGGACTTATAAACTATTGTCAGCCTTTATTACATGGAAAAATTATTATTCTACCTTCATGAGGGTTTATGGAGGTTAGGTCCCTAACATGCCCTCCCCCTCGAATAACAACCTTGTCCTCAAGGATTGAGATGAGAAAATTGTTTTAGAATGGTGGAAGGCTTCCAGGTGTCATCTTTTGGAGTTGTATCTTTCCACTACACTAATACTTCATTGATATTGAACTAAAAAATAAGATTCTTGTATCGGTCCAATACTACTTAGGGATGCAACCAAATGAAACCTTCTTCATCTAATGTAGGGAGATTGGTTTGAGCTTTTCACTTAGTTGCAATCACCTTCTTTAAGCATGAGAAATGAAAAAAAGGATGGAGATTAGGGTAACTAGGAAGAGCTATCTGGTATGCCACAAGCCCTACTCACTTGAGAATTGTATAAGGAGCATAAAAATTGGGATCAAGCTTCTAAATTTTTTTATCTTTGAGTGAATTCTACTTAATAGGTTGCAGACGAAGAAACACCTAATCTCCTTTAGAAAATTGATGTTTGGAATGACCTTGATCAACTTGATACTTCATGAAATTTTGATCCATAAACAAATTTTATTTTAGGGTATAGATAATGACCTTGTGTACTGCAATATTTTTTTAACCTCCTGAACCTTCAAGACACCCTGTATGTATTATAGAACGATGGTGGATTTTGTCCACAAATTGCTTCTAAATGAGTCATGTGAGTAGTTGTATGGTAATATGTGTTGGTGAATGTGGGATCCTTGTTAGAGACAATAGAATGAGGCATTGCATGAAGTTTGAAGATATTATCCATGGAAACTTGAGCCATTGTAGATGTGGTGAAGGGATATTGAAGAGAATAAAAATGATCATATTTGGAAATACTATCAACTATTACCATGATGACTAAATTATTTCTGGATTTAGGTAGGCTCACAATGAAATCCGTAGAAATGTCTCACCAAATAGAAGGGGGAATTGGAAGTGGTTGGAATGTTCCTAGTGCTTTGAATTTTTATCCCTTGTTGCATTGATATAGATAAAATTCAACCGCAAAGGTGTGGATTTCCTCTTTCATACCATCCCAGAAAAAAGATTGTTTGAACCTTTCATAGTTTTTAGTAAACCCTGAATTCCTAGTTGTGGGTGAAGCATGAATCTCAGGAAGCACTGTGGATTTATGTTGTTCATGTTTTCTTAAATATAGACGAACTTTTTAGATAAACTCATTATTGTTTGAAGAGTACCCTAAAGAAGCTAGAGAAGATTCTTGCAATTGTTGGATTAGGTGAGAAACATTTTGGTCTTGCAACCATTCTAGGAAAACAACTTGGAGAGATTATGGTACAATGAAGGAGAGGGAAAAGAGAGACCCTGCTTCTTCATACTTCCGGGAAAAAGTGTCAATGATCACATTTTCATTTCCCTTCTTATAAATGATTTCATAATCATATCCAAACATCTTGGTTACCCATATACTTATTTCTCTGAGGATAAAATAATTTATTCCAAAACTACTTGAAGCTCAGGTGATCAGTTTTAATCTGAAATCGTTGCCCCAATAGATAAGGATGACATAGATCCATGGCATGTATAATATAAAAAATTTCATTTTCATAGATTGATTTTCCCAAATGTCTATCTAAATTTTTTTTTCTAGTGAAGGCCAAAGGCTTGACATCTTGCATAAGTGTAGTGGCCAATAAGAAAAAAAAATCAACAAGCCTAGTAAAAATCCTTACAATTACGCATAACATTTCTAACATAGATTTT
>JZKD02S1552149.1:0-10405 GCA_000966675.3 Picea glauca
TGCATCCACCATAGAAGGCTCTTTGTTTTCCATTCGTTTACCATGCTGCAACTTAGCCAAGAGATCATCCTTGGTTTGCAATTTGAGCTATAATTCACCAATAATTCCATTGAGGAATTTTCCATGAACCTGAGACCTCTCTTGAAGCTCTCGCTTCTCTTCTTCTGCAACCTGCAAAAGTCTCCTCAACTCTCCATTTTCATCTTGAATGTTGTGATTTATCTCTTCTAATTCTGGAAGTCTTTCTGATTTCTTCGCTCCTTTTCCCATCCTGCAAAGAATTCATCCTAGCTCTGATACCACATGATCTGAAAATGAATGAGTACTTACTCTACACAAGTTTTCAATCGAGAATATTTTTCTGACGAATTAGTTGCATAAGGATTAAAGGGCCTATGAATGGATGATTAACCATGATTTTAAACAAGAATACATAACATACATGAACTCAAATGGAATAAATCAGATGACAAGACAAGAGAGAGACAATTGATGTTGGTAACAGAGTTCACCCCTCCAGGGCTACGTCTCTGGACCTGGTTCAATTGGAATACAGATCACTTTCATTCCTTCTTCAAAAGATGTTGGGACCTTCTCATAAGTGATTACATAAGAGATGTATTCTCCCTCAGTGAGGATTCAAGAAGACTTCTCACACTCATACCTCTCCATACATCAAGAAGGATAATACCTTACATTAATAAGTCTCTCAATGCTTAGGAGTAGTAGCACTATGGCTCTCTAACTCCACTCATTCATTCTCCATTACTCTCCTCCCTTACATAGGGATCACATAAGGTCTTATATAGTTTTCCTCACTCACTCTTAAAAAATATCATTAATTCCTAGATCCACAATAATAGGATCTAATTGCAAAAGAGGAAAAACAAGATCCATGAATGTAGGATCTCAAACTATCTTCAAGAACATAAGGGGAAAAGTCTCAAAACCATCCAAGACTCTTCATCCATGTCCTTGATTCTCTCAACCTATAATTGAGAAAAATGGCAAATTGGTGTGAGGTGGTTTCTCACATAAAAACCAATTTCCAAAATTACAATTTCAATGAAAAATATGTGATTCTTAATTTCCTCACAAGTATTAATCATTTTAAAAAAAGAATTAAGTGCATGATTTTTCCAAAAGCTCATAAAGCATAATTAAATGCATGAGCACCTCATAAAAGCATAAGAATGCATGAGACCCTTTTCTCACAAAGAATTAATAAAATGCATGCGAAATATAAAATTAAAAACATATAAGTTCACCACCTTCACCATTCTGCAAATCAACTTGGTGAACACAGTAAAGTCCTTCCATGTGTGGAAATCTGTCTGGATCATGCTTCCCCACAAAGAACCCTTTTGTCTCCAAAAGTATCAACTCTATCTTTATGCAAATGTATTCAAAAGGATCATTCTTTCAAGACTCCTTCACACACGTACTTCATAATCAGAATGCAAAGCCAACACTTGCAACCGCTGCAAAGCAAATGTTTGGAAAGGCACATCTCTTTTCTCCTTCACCTCTGTTCTTCAGAGCTTAAATGTCGAAGACCACACCTGCATGAATTTGCAACCTGTAGTTGATGACCTATACTTCAATCTTTGGAGTACCTTACTTGCCAAGAGTTTATAACTACACTCTTTGGTCAAGTTTACAATGAATCACCAAAATGGCGCAGGAAAATTGCCTCATACAGTTGATTACAATAATGATTAAAAAAATGAATCCACTTAAGGATTAAGGTGCAAAAATAACGCCTCTCACTCTCTTCACTCAAGAGTGGCTAAACAACCAATACAATTCTTCATACTCATTTTTACATTTTACATGACGATTTCAAGCCAATCTCATGGCAATTACATCAATTTTAATGTGCCAACATGTGCACAAAATGGGAACAATACTAGGTTTTCTAACTCCCCCATTAAAAAATTGTGCATCATAGCCAACATGTGCACTAGTTGTGGAATCCCATGGTTTCAAACCCCTACAAAATGTGCAACATATATCAAAGTTTTCAATCTCCCTTGGTTTTGCCATTTCCCATTTTAACATATGGAATCTTTTTCAAAGTACCCCTTTATTTTCCATCTCCGACATATGGAAATCTAATAATAATGGATTTCAAAAACAAAAGATTTTAATTTCCATGCCCCATATGCATATGGAAAAATTACTAAGAAAAATGGTTTTCTATTGTTTTAATGGACAAAACTATAGTTGTAAAGCCATAACCTTCGAAGAAATAACAATATAGAATGGGTGCTTATCAAAAATTTTCAATCCATCTACTTGGCCTTCTGCGCAAAGTATATGTCAATACATACATATACCAGGACTTTAATTTAGTCTTATAAACCCCAAATATTGGATTAGACCTTGGTTGCACCCTCGATGGCATGTGCCCAATATATCGACTGCCATACTTGCAAATCCGTTTGGATCACGCCACCTGCTAACAATCCAACACTACCATGCGATGTGGGATCTCTCCAGGGAACCCAAAACTGAATTTCAATCAACGTCGATTCTTTCTCATGCTCTTGGGATTTAGAATCCCTCCATATCCACTTTTGAACTGATCACGTGAACCTTCCGCAATGATTTTTTTCCTTGAGCACCAACTGAAGGAAAGGAAATCCAATGCAATGACAACCTACGCAGACACATTGTCCTCGTTAGAATTAGACACAAAAGGTTACAACCGCCCAACTATGATAGATCGCTAGAGGTAATATATCACTAAATAATCATCCTCTATGGTGCCAATTGCCTCAAGCATCTCGTTGGTCGCATGGACACTTGAAAATATTTGTTTGTGGGAATCATGCATCTGAAAATCTGAACTGGGATCCCGTATCTTCTCCCAATCACCGAATAAGTGGATGATAGAATTGAAGAAGCCATCGATCAATTAGAGATCGCTTGACTCAGCCTTCGCTATCGTTCGACATCAATTTGAAGGGAAATCGTGGAGAATCATTGGCCCAATCGCAACATGAATTCGGTCCAATAGTTTTCCCTCTCATCACCACGACTGTCGAATTTACATGCTAATGACAAAAATTACCATTGGAAAACAAGGAAATTGCTTGGAAGCCGTTGAAATGAAACAATGTTTCGTTGGGAAGTTTCCTGACACTCTCTGCAAGTTCTGGAATAATTTTACATCGAACACCAAGAGAAGATACCGCAGCTAGAAATGCTTTCTCTGATGGTAGCATAAATGAAACTTCCTTGTAAAAGCTACTGAAGAGATCGCAAATCAGTTGAAGGGAATGAATACATGCTTCATGAATCCATTGATCCCTAAAAGAAGGCAGATTGTCAACCTTTCCTGTATTTCTCACTTGATCAAATATGGGGAACAATACACGATGAAATACATTCTCCCGGAACGATGATGAGAATTTGTGACCTCTCTCCTTCAACAAATCGAAACGCACCTCAAGTGCACGGTTCCTTACTTCTGTCAGAGGATCATAGGTTAAATATGATAATCCCACAAGCATTGGAAACCAACAATGTTTTCTTACATCAGTGTCTGTATCTATGCAAATAACTTACATGGGTTTCAAGGTGCCACCTGGAATTAGGCCCTCTTCAAGCCGATCTTCACAAATATGAAGCAAAAAAATAACCTTCAAGCTAATTCGGAGACAACTTTTTTTTGTTAGAAAATCAAATAAGACTGTTGACACAACCATACTGAGATCTGTCACCCATGCATTCTGCAACGATGAATATTTGTAGAGACAACGATATCACCAAACCAAAAATCACTGAAATGGCCTTTGCGTCTTCCGAAGCAACGAAATCGCGGTATGGATATCTGACTCCTTAGCATAGAGCTCCAGAATCAAACCCAGGTGAGACCAAATGGGAATATAGGATTTGATCTTTGCCATGAACCCATCTGAGAATTTGACGAAGGGCTTTACACCCTCTAGCTGGTCGAGCTCTTAGAAATCGGTGTACAAAGAAATCGATGAGAATTTGAAGAAGGGCTTCACAGCCTCCATGCACGGCTTTGTTTAATGAAAGCATCTGACTTGGAAAGAGGAACCTCCGCATCCATCAAATTACCTGTGGAAAATGAGTGAGCGATGGCATGCCATCAAAATATTTTTGATTAGTATCTTTCCCATGTCACGGTCCAAGCAAAAACGTTTGAGATTAGAAGCCATTGCTAGAATATTTACACTAATAAATCCGATTTCATTTGTCATTATGGTCAGCAACACCGATAATGGATCCATGTAGACTTCCCCAAACTTGCATATTTTTTGTACGAGTTCCTGGGATGAAATTTCGGCCTCCTGTGATAAAAATGATAGTGGTTCCTCCTACGAAAACAATCATCCATGCTCTTGGTGGATGCCAATATAGATGCAGAACATGTTAAATGACATAAATATTTCAATTTTGCAGAAATAATATCCACTTCTTACTAAGCCATTCAAACATATCCTCCTTGTATAGTTGATCTTTTTGAAGAATTACTTTTGGGATTATTGTCGCTGGACTAACTCCTTCATCTTCTTCCTCCTTTTTTGCAGGAACTTGTACGACTCCCTTGCCATGTTTTGGACAAAGATGAGGATGAACTTTCCAACATTTTCCAATCCGATGGCCACTCATCTCACAATGAGTAGAATAGTTCTTTCACTTCTCCTTTAACAAAATCTCCTTGTCACGAGGACATGAAATGGATTCTTTCTGTCTTGTCTCACTTCCAGTGGATGTGCTCGTCTTCATTACCCAAAATTTATTTGTTTGATGCTTGGATACATATTGGGTAGGAGATATAATGCAGAAATCATTTTTCTTACATTCATGAAAATGATTTGAATGACTTTCATACCTTTATGAATTGTCCTTGATGTAGATCTGACGAGGACTAGGACCAGATGATTTGTCTCCTCTCTTGGAATCCGATGATGTAAAAATGGTTTTTGAAGTGGCTCTTGCTTCAATGAGCTTTGATCACTCTCCAATCTCCTCTTGACCATATCCCAAACCCGCAAATCGTGGTCTTTGTACCACCTCTAATGGTTGAGTTATTCCTTGGCCATGAATGCCAAGTACACCTCCTCTGTAACCCATCTTCGTGAGGAGCTTCATGCCCATGTTAGTTTCATACTGAGAAAACATTGAACATGAAGAAACATCATATACCTCAGTTTGAGTTTGTGCATCCATGGTAGAAGGCTCTTTGTCTTCCATTCGTTTACCATGTTGTAAATTAGCCAAGAGATCATCCTTGGTTTGCAATTCGAGCTACAATTTGCCAATAATTCCATTGAGGAATTTTCCATGAAGCTAAGACCTCTCTTGAAGCCCTTGCTTCTCTTCTTTTGCAACCTACAAAAGTCTTCTCAACTCTGCATTTTAAGCTTGAATGTTGTGATTTATCTCTTCTAATTCTTGAAGTCTTTCTACTTTCTTCACTCCTTTTCCCATTCTGCAAAGCAGTCAGCCTAGCTCTGATACCACATGATCTGAAAATGGGCGAGTACTTACTGTACACAAGTTTTCAATCGAGAATCGTTTTTTGACGAATTAGTTGCATAAGGATTAAAGGGCCTATGAATGGATGATTAACCATGCTTTTAAACAAGAATACATAACATACATGAACTCAAATACAATAAAGCACATGACAAGACAAGAGAGAGGCAACCGATGTTGGTAACAGAGTTCACCCCTCCCAGGCTACGTCTCCGGACCTGCTTCAATTGGAATACATATCACTTTCATTCCTTCTTCAAAAGATGTTGGGACCTTCTCATAAGTAATTACATAAGAGATGTCTTCTCCTTCAGTGAGGATTCAATAAGACTGCTCATACTCATACCTCTCCATACATCAAGAAGGATAATACCTTACATTAATAAGTCTCTCAATTCTTAGGAGTAGTAGAACTATGGCTCTCTAACTCCACTCATTCATTCTCCATTACTCTCCTCCCTTACATAGGGCTCACATATGGTCTTATATAGTTTTCCTCACTCACTCTTAAAAAATAGCATTAATTCCTAGATCCACAATAATAGGATCTCATTACAAAAGAGGAAAAACAAGATCCATGAATGTAGGATCTCAAACTATCTTCAAGACATAAAGGGAAAAGTCTCAAAACCACCCAAGACTCTTCATCCATGTCCTTGATTGTCTCAACCTATAATTGAGAAAAATGGCAAATTGGTGTGAAGTGGTTTCTCACATAAAAACCAATTTCCAAAATTACAATTTCAATGAAAAATGTGTGAGTCTTAATTTCCTCACAAGTATTAATCATTTTACAAAAAGAATTAAGTCAATGATTTTTCCAAAAGTTCATAAAGCATAATTAAATGCATGAGCACCTCATAAAAGCATAAGAATGCATGAGACCCTTTTCTCACAAAGCATTAATAAAATGCATGAGAAATATAAAACTCAAAACATATAAGTTCACCACCTTCACCATTCTGCAAATCAACTTGGTGAACAACATAAAGTCCTTCCATGTGTGGAAATCTGTCTGGATCATGCCTTCCCACAAAGAACTTTTTGGTCTCCAAAAGTATCAACTCTATCTGTATGCAAATTTCCTCAAAAGACGCATTCTTTCAAGACTCCTTCACACACGTACTTCAGAATCAGAATGCAAAGCCAACACTTGCAACCGCTGCAAAGCAAATGTTTGGAAAGGCACATCTCTTGTCTCCTTCACCTCTATTCTTCGGAGCTGAAATGTCGAAGCCCACACCTGCAAGAATTTGCAACTTGTAGTTGATGACTTGTACTTCAATCTTTGGAGTACCTTACTTACCAAGAGTTTATAACTACACTCTTTGGTCAAATTTACAATGAATCACCTAAATGGCTCAGGAAAATTGTCTCATACAACTGATTACAATGATGATTACAAAAATGAAGCCACTTAAGGCTTAAGGCACAAAAATAACGCCTCTCACTCTCCTCACTCAAGAGTGGATAAAAAACCCTTACAATGCTTCATAATCATTTTTACATTTTACATGACGATTTCAAGCCAATCTCATGGCAATTACATCAATTTTAATATGCCAGCATGTGCACAAAATGGGAACAAAACTAGGTTTTCTTACCCCCCCCATTACAAAATTATTCATCATAGCCAACATGTGCACTAGTTGTGGAATCCCATGGTTTCAAACCCCTAAAAAATGTGCAACATATATCAAAGTTTTCAATCTCCCTCGGTTTTTCCATTTCCCATTTTAACATATGGAAAATTTTTCAAAGTACCCCTTTATTTTCCATCTCCAACATATGGCAAACTAATAATAATGGCTTTCAAAAACAAAAGTTTTAAATTTCCATGCCCCATATGCATATGGAAAAATTACTAAGAAAAATGGTTTTCTATAGTTTTAATGGACAAATCTATAGTTGTAAAGCCATAACCTTTGAAGAAATAACAATATAGAATGGGTGCTTATCCAAAATTTTCAACCCATCTACTTGGCCTTCTGTGCAAAGTATATGTCAATACATACATATACGATGACTTTAATTTAGTCTTATAAACCCCAACTATTGGATTAGACCTTGGTTGCGCCCTCAATGGCATGTGCCCAATATATCGACCACCAGACTTGCAAATACATTTGGATCACGCGACCTGCTAACAATCTAGCACTACCATGCGATGTGGGATCTCTCCATGGAACCCAAAACCGAATTGCAATCAACGTGGATTCTTCCTCACACTCTTGGGCTTTAGAATCCCTCCATATCTGCTTTCGAACTGATTGNTTCAAAAACAAAAGATTTTAATTTCCATGCCCCATATGCATATGGAAAAATTACTAAGAAAAATGGTTTTCTATTGTTTTAATGGACAAAACTATAGTTGTAAAGCCATAACCTTTGAAGAAATAACAATATAGAATGGGTGCTTATCCAAAATTTTCAATCCATCTACTTGGCCTTTTGTGCAAAGTATATGTCAATACATACATATACGAGGACTTTAATTTAGTCTTATAAACCCCAACTATTGGATTAGACCTTGGTTGCGCCCTCGATGGCATGTGCCCAATATATCGACCGCCATACTTGCAAATCCGTTTGGATCACGCCACCTGCTAACAATCCAACACTACCATGCAATGTGGGATCTCTCCAGGGAACCCAAAACCGAATTGCAATCAACGTGGATTCTTCCTCACGCTCTTGGGATTTAGAATCCCTCCATAACCACTTTCGAACTGATCGCGCAAACCTTCCGCAATGATTTGTTTCCTTGAGCACCAACTGAAAGAAAGGAAATCCAATGCAATGGCAACCTACGCAAACACATTGTCCTCATTAAAATTAGACACAAAAGGTTACAACCGCCCAACTATGATAGATCGCTAGAGGTAATATATCACTAAATAATCATCCTCTATGGTGTCAACTGCCTCAAGCATCTCGTTGGTCGCATGGACACTTGAAAATCTTTGTTTGTGGGAATCATGCATCCGAAAATCTGAACTGGGATCTCGTATCTTCTCCCAATCACCGAATAAGTGGATGATAGAATTGAAGAAGCCATCGATCAATTAGAGATCGCTTGAATCAACCTTCGCTATCGTTCGACATCAATTTGAAGGGAAATCGTGGAGAATCATTGGCCCAATTGCAACATGAATTCGGTCCAATAGTTTTCCCTCTCATCACCATGGCCGTCGAATTTACATGCTAATGACAAAAATTACCATTGGAAAACAAGGAAATTGCTTGGAAGCTGTTGAAATGAAACAATGTTTCGTTGGGAAGTTTCCTGACACTCTCTACAAGTTCTAGAATAATTTTGCATCGAACACCAAGAGAAGATACCGTAGTTGCAAATGCTTTCTCTGATAGTAGCATAAATGACACTTCCTTGTAAAAGCTACTGAAGAGATCGCAAAGCAGTTGAAGGGAATGAATACATGCTTCATGAATCCACTGATCCCTAAAAGAAGGAAGATTGTCATCCTTTCCTGTATGTCTCACTTGATCAAATATGGGGAACAATACACGATGAAATACATTCTCCCAGAATGATGATGAGAATTTGTGACCTCTCTCCTTCAACAAATCGAAATGCGCCTCAAGTGCATAGTTCCTTACTTCTGTCAGAGGATCATAGGTTAAATATGATAATCCCACAAGCATTGGAAACCAACAATGTTTTGTTACATCAGTTTCTGTATCTATGCAAATAAATTACACGGGTTTCAAGGCACCACCTGGAATTAGACCCTCTTCAAGCCGATCTTCACAAATGTGAAGCAAAAAAATAACCTTCAAGCTAATTCGGAGACAACTTTTTTTTGTTAGAAAATCAAATAAGATAGTTGACACAACCATACTGAGATCTATCACCCATGCATTCTGCAACGATGAATATTTGTAGAGACAATGATATCACGAAACCAAAAATCACTGAAATGGCCTTTGCGTCTTCCGGAGCAACGAAATCGCGGTATGGGTATCCGACTCCTTAGCATAGAGCTCCATAATCAAACCCAGGTGAAACCAAATGGGAATGTAGGATTTGATCTTTGCCATGAACCCATCTGAGAATTTGACAAAGGGCTTTACAACCTCTGGCTGGTCGAGCTCCTAGAAATCATTGTACAAAGAAATCAATGAGAATTTGAAGAAGGGCTTCATAGCCTCCATGCATGGCTTTGCTTAATGAAAGCATCTGACTTGGAAAGAGGAACCTCCTCATCCATCAGAGAACCCGTGGAAAATGAGTGAGCGACAACGTGCCATCAAAATATTTTTGATTAGTATCTTTCCCATCTCACAGTCCAAGCAAAAACGTTTGAGATTAGAAGCCATTGCTAGAATATTTACACTAATAAATCCGATTTCATTTGTCATTATGGTTAGCAACATCGATAATGGAGCCATGTAGACTTCCCCAAACTTGCATATTTTTTGTACGAGTTCCTGGGATGAAAGTTCGGCCTCCTGTGATACAAATGATAGTGGTTCCTCCTACGAAAACAATCATCCATGCTCCTGGTGGATGCCAATATAGCTGCAGAACATGTTAAATGACATAAATATTTCAATTTTGCAGAAATAATATCCACTTCTTACTAAGACATTCAAACAAATCCTCCTTGTATAGTTGATCTTTTTGAAGAATTACTTCTGGGATTATTATCGCTGGACTAACTCCTTCAACTGCTTCCTCCTTCTTTGTAGGAACTTGTACGACTCCCTTGCCATGTTTTGGACAAAGATGAGGATGAACTTTTCATCATTTTTCAATCCGATGGCCACTCATCTCACAATGAGTAGAATAGTTCTTTCACTTCTCCTTTAACAAAATCTCCTTGTCACGAGGACATGAAATGGATTCTTTCTGTCTTGTCTCACTTCC
>JZKD02S1552160.1:0-10405 GCA_000966675.3 Picea glauca
ATGGAAGCACCAACTTCCCGTTACACAGGCTCCAACCTGTATAACAGAGAACACTTGTTCTCCCTAGCACCACCCTGCCACCCTGGTTTCTCTGGCTGCAACCAGATGAAAGCTACAACTTTCTGTGTTCAAGATCCCACTTGAACCTCTGAGGACAACAGTCCTCCCAAGCACCTCCCAACCTCCCTACAATATCAATGGCTAAATAAACATTCAACTTTACAGATAAATCAGTTCTTACCAATCTTTCTTTGTTCTGTAAATCTGGTCTTCTGCACACTATTCTACTGCTCTTTTCTTCCTCTCCCTGTTCAGCAGGTATGCTCTGCATTAGCTCATGCTCTCATTCTTCTCTTCTTCAACTCGTTCTGTTATTCTGCTCTGCATTTCATCTCACACTTCACATATTCTCAATCTCCTCCTATGCACCCTCTTCTTATCTATTCTTCCAGTTTCATTCTTTTTCACTTACAGAAGGACCAACCAGACACAGTCTGTTTCATCTTCTTTTATACACACAGACATGATGGTTCAACTTCCCAACTCCTTAGGCAAAAAGATGACAATTGTCTTAGCAACTGAAACGCTAACTGATTTGCAATCATGAGTCCGTTTTGCTAACAGAATCCAAACTCAGTAGTTAACTGTGAGAGAAAAGTAACCCTCCGATCAATACTTGATCCAACGGTTCAGATCCAATCGGGATTTCACACATCGCGATTTCGGTATTCTTCGCATTCATAGTTTTTGTTACATACAAATCCCGATCCCCGAAACTCCGTGAAGAAGTCAGATCAACGGTCCAGATCATTTCTTGATCTGACGGTTCAGATTCAATCACGATTTAGCATATCGCGAAATCGACATTCTTGTTGCATTGTGTTCTTTGCCTCTTGAATTCACGATCCCCGAAACTCCGATAAGAAGTTAAATCAACGGTCCAGATCTGATCTATATTCAACGGCTGCGATTAAATCGTGAAATCGCATATCACGATTTCAGGGTTCCTGTTGTCAAATGTTTTTGTCACTTCAAAGTCCCAATTCACGAACTCCAATAAGGAGCTAAATCAACGGTCCAGATCACTTCTTATCTTAACGGCTGTGATTAAATCGTGAAATCGCATATCGCGATTTCGGGGTTCTTGTTGTCAAGTGCTTTTGTCATTTCAAAGTCTCGATCCTCGATACTCCGATATTGACTGGAATTAATTGTCCAGATCAAATTTTGATCTGACGGCTCATATTTCATCACAATTTTGCTTATTGTGATTACGCCCGCTTCTCCTTGCACTTTAAAGACCGTGCAGGTTCTCCTCGATCCAACGATGGTCGGACCCTGTGCTCGGATCTGACGACTGAGATCTGTCTCCCTCTTCAACTCGCGATCCTCGAAACTCCGACAGGGAGTCGAATCAACGGTCCACATAACCTCCTGAGATGGACGGTTCTCCTGCTTTCGGGATTTTGTGAGCCCTCTACTCCTTGCACTTTAAAGAACGTGTAGGTTCTCATCGATCCAACGGTGATCGGACCCTGCGCTCGGATCTAATGGCTGAGATCTGTCTCCCTCTTCAATGATCAGAGATTCTTCTTCTCAAGAGATTCTTCTCAAACTTTCGCTCATTCGCTGCCTTCGATCATTCGCCTCTCTGAACTTATCTTATGTTTGTCTTTCGATTACAAACTTGTTGTTCTCATGTCATCTTCACTGTTGCTATCAATGACAAGCATTCATTGTCTGTTAAATATTTTCCAACAGAAGGAAGCGTAGTTTTCTATGAATCCTGGAAATTGAATGAGCACAAATTCAACTATATGACCCATGAGTTAGAGTTGGTCGCCATAGTGCATGCCTTGAAAATGTTGAGGCATTATCTCCTAGGTAGGAAATTTGTATTTATGACAGATCACTGTGGATTGCGACACCTGTTTGACCAACCAAAACTCAATTCTAGACAAGCTAGGTGGATGGCCCTCCTTAGCGAGTTTGATTTCAAAATCAAACATATGAAAGGAAAGGAAAATAAGGTAGTTGATGCCCTTAGTAGAAGTATGAAAACAATTCACCTGGAAGCAGTGAGCACCTATGAGATGAATGTTAAGGAAAGAGTCAGGAATGCATAAGAAACAAACGCATTCTTCCAGACCATGACCTCGTACCTGGAGAAAGAACCCGCAAGGCTAAAGTATGAAGGCTACCAGATGCTAGATGGAGGTCTGCTAACTTATAGAAATAGATTGTATATTCAAAACTATGACGAATTGAAGAGGTTTATAATGGATGAACTACATAAACGACCATACACTGGTCACCTAGGATACCAAAATATGATCACAACCACCAGGAAACAATTCTATTGGCCTGGATTGAAGAAAAACATAGCTGAGTACTTAGCTAAATGTCTAGAATGCCAGCAGGTTAAAGCAAAACACTGACACCCAACAAGGTTATTACAACCTCTACCAATCCCGAAATGGAAATGGGAGACCATCTCCATGGATTTCATCACCGGATTACCAGCATCGGCCAAACAAAATGACACCATCATGGTAGTGGTGGACAAATTAAGAAAGCCCGCTCACTTTATTCCCATCAAATCGACTTGCAAGGAAATATACATTGCCAACATATTCATGAAGGAGATATTTAGACTACATAGCATGCCTAAGGAAATTGTGTCTGACAAAGACACAAAATTTACTTAAATTTTTTGGAAATCGTTGATGACTAGTCTGGAAACCAAATTATTGTTTAGCACAAACTATCATCCTCAAATTGATGGAAAGACGGAAAGAGTGAACCAAATATTAGAAGACATGCTAAGGATGCATGTAATGCATCAACCTAAAAAGTGGGAAGATTACCTACCACTAGTGGAATTTTCCTACAACAATGGCTACCAAGAATCACTGAAGATGAGTCCTTTCAAAGTCCTCTGTGGTAGGTCGTGCAACACTCCAGTCAGTTGGAGTAATCCTATGAATAGAATTACAATTGGACTTGACATGTTGAAAGAAATGGAACAACAAGTGATTTAGATAAAGCGAAATCTGAAAATAACTCAGAATAGACAGAAAAGTTATGCCGACAAAAAGAGAACCCCCAGAGAATTCAATATGGGAGACCATGTCTATCTCAGAGTTAGGCCTAGGAATAGTTCCCTGAGGATGGGATCTTGTGCCAAGTTGGCACCTCGGTATTGAGGACCCTTTGAAGTCTTAGATCATGTGGGACCGGTAGCCTATAGAATAGCATTACCTCCCACAGTAAAGGCACATAATGTTTTCCATGTTTCCTTATTGAAGAAATACATACATGATGCTAATCATATAATTGACTGGTCTATGATCCAGGTGGAACTGGAGGGAGAGCTCCTTCCAGAACCCCAATGCATACTAGATAGGAAGGAAACCTCACTCAGGAACCGAAACATTGCGCATGTCAAGGTGCAGTGGAAACACTTTGGCCCAGATGAGGCTACGTGGGAAATGGAAGATGCCATGAAACATGCATATCCGATTTTGTTTACTTCTGTACATACACATCATGTTGATAGATAGAACATCAAGGACAATGTTCCTTTAAGGGGGAGGGAATTGTAACACCCTGTTTCCCCTAGTCTATAAATATAACTATATTGNATGGAAGCACCAACTTCCCGTTACACAGGCTCCAACCTGTATAACAGAGAACACTTGTTCTCCCTAGCACCACCCTGCCACCCTGGTTTCTCTGGCTGCAACCAGATGAAAGCTAAAACTTTCTGTGTTCAAGATCCCACTTGAACCTCTGAGGACAACAGTCCTCCCAAGCACCTCCCAACCTGCCTACAATATCAATGGATAAATAAACATTCAACTTTACATATAAACCAGTTCTTACCAATCTTTCTTTGTTCTGTAAATCTGGTCTTCTGCACACTATTCTGCTGCTCTTTTCTTCCTCTCCCTGTTCAGCAGGTATGCTTTGCATCAACTCATGCTCTCATTCTTCTCTTCTTCAACTCGTTCTGTTATTCTGCTCTGCATTTCATCTCACACTTCACATATTCTCAATCTCCTCCTATGCACCCTCTTCTTATCTATTCTTCCAGTTTCATTCTTTTTCACTTACAGAAGGACCAACCAGACACAGTCTGTTTCATCTTCTTTTATACACACAGACATGATGGTTCAACTTCCCAACTCCTTAGGCAAAAAGATGACAATTGTCTTAGCAACTGAAACGCTAACTGATTTGCAATCATGAGTCCGTTTTGCTAACAGAATCCAAACTCAGTAGTTAACTGTGAGAGAAAAGTAACCCTCCGATCAATACTTGATCCAACGGTTCAGATCCAATCGGGATTTCACACATCGCAATTTCGGTATTCTTCGCATTCATAGTTTTTGTTACTTACAAATCCTGATCCCCGAAACTCCGTGAAGAAGTCAGATCAATGGTCCAGATCATTTCTTGATCTGACGGTTCAGATTCAATCGCGATTTCGCATATCGCGAAATTGACATTCTTGTTGCATTGTGTTCTTTGCCTCTTGAATTCACGATCCCCGAAACTCCAATAAGAAGTTAAATCAACGGTCCAGATCTGATCTATATTCAATGGCTGCGATTAAATCGTGAAATCGCATATCGCGATTTCAGGGTTCTTGTTGTCAAATGTTTTTGTCACTTCAAAGTCCCAATTCACGAAACTCCAATAAGGAGCTAAATCAACAGTCCAGATCACTTCTTATCTTAACAGCTATGATTAAATCGTGAAATCACATATCACGATTTCGGGGTTCTTGTTGTCAAGTGCTTTTGTCATTTCAAAGTCCCGATCCTCGATACTCCGATATTGACTGGAATTAATTGTCCAGATCAAAGTTTGATCCGACGGCTCATATTTCATCGCAATTTTGCTTATTGTGATTACGCCCGCTTCTCCTTGCACTTTAAAGACCGTGCAGGTTCTCCTCGATCCAACGATGGTCGGACCCTGTGCTCGGATCTGACAACTGAGATCTGTCTCCCTCTTCAACTTGCGATCCTTGAAACTCCGACAGGGAGTCGAATCAACGGTCCACATAACCTCTTGAGATGGACGGTTCTCCTGCTTTCGAGATTTTGTGAGCCCTCTACTCCTTGCACTTTAAAGAACGTGCAGGTTCTCGTCGATCCAACGGTGATCGGACCCTGCGCTCGGATCTAACGGCTGAGATCTGTCTCCCTCTTCAATGATCAAAGATTCTTCTTCTCAAGAGATTCTTCTCAAACTTTCACTCATTCGCTGCCTTCGATCATTCGCCTCTCTAAACTTATCTTGTGTTTGCCTGTCGATTACAAACTTGTTGTTCTCATGTCATCTTCACTGTTGCTATCAATGACAAGCATTCGCTATCTGTTAAATATTTTCCAACAGAAGGAAGCGTAGTTTTCTATGAATCCTGGAAATTGAATGAGCACGAAGTCAACTATATGACCCATGATTTAGAGTTGGCCGCCATAGTGCATGCCTTGAAAATGTTGAGGCATTATCTCCTGGGTAGGAAATTTGTATTTATGACAGATCACTGTGGATTGCGACACCTGTTTGACCAACCAAAACTCAATTCTAGACAAGCTAGGTGGATGACCCTCCTTAGCGAGTTTGATTTCAAAATCAAACATATGAAAGGAAAGGAAAATAAGGTAGTTGATGCCCTTAGTAGAAGTATGAAAACAATTCACCTGGAAGCAGTGAGCACCTATGAGATGAATGTTAAGGAAAGAGTCAGGAATGCATAAGAAACAAACGCATTCTTCCAGACCATGACCTCGTACCTGGAGAAAGAACCCGCAAGGCTAAAGTATGAAGGCTACCAGATGCTAGATGGAGGTCTGCTAACTTATAGAAATAGATTGTATATTCAAAACTATGACGAATTGAAGAGGTTTATAATGGATGAACTACATAAACGACCATACACTGGTCACCTAGGATACCAAAATATGATCACAACCACCAGGAAACAATTCTATTGGCCTGGATTGAAGAAAAACATAGCTGAGTACTTAGCTAAATGTCTAGAATGCCAGCAGGTTAAAGCAAAACACTGACACCCAACAAGGTTATTACAACCTCTACCAATCCCGAAATGGAAATGGGAGACCATCTCCATGGATTTCATCACCGGATTACCAGCATCGGCCAAACAAAATGACACCATCATGGTAGTGGTGGACAAATTAAGAAAGCCCGCTCACTTTATTCCCATCAAATCGACTTGCAAGGAAATATACATTGCCAACATATTCATGAAGGAGATATTTAGACTACATAGCATGCCTAAGGAAATTGTGTCTGACAAAGACACAAAATTTACTTAAATTTTTTGGAAATCGTTGATGACTAGTCTGGAAACCAAATTATTGTTTAGCACAAACTATCATCCTCAAATTGATGGAAAGACGGAAAGAGTGAACCAAATATTAGAAGACATGCTAAGGATGCATGTAATGCATCAACCTAAAAAGTGGGAAGATTACCTACCACTAGTGGAATTTTCCTACAACAATGGCTACCAAGAATCACTGAAGATGAGTCCTTTCAAAGTCCTCTGTGGTAGGTCGTGCAACACTCCAGTCAGTTGGAGTAATCCTATGAATAGAATTACAATTGGACTTGACATGTTGAAAGAAATGGAACAACAAGTGATTTAGATAAAGCGAAATCTGAAAATAACTCAGAATAGACAGAAAAGTTATGCCGACAAAAAGAGAACCCCCAGAGAATTCAATATGGGAGACCATGTCTATCTCAGAGTTAGGCCTAGGAATAGTTCCCTGAGGATGGGATCTTGTGCCAAGTTGGCACCTCGGTATTGAGGACCCTTTGAAGTCTTAGATCATGTGGGACCGGTAGCCTATAGAATAGCATTACCTCCCACAGTAAAGGCACATAATGTTTTCCATGTTTCCTTATTGAAGAAATACATACATGATGCTAATCATATAATTGACTGGTCTATGATCCAGGTGGAACTGGAGGGAGAGCTCCTTCCAGAACCCCAATGCATACTAGATAGGAAGGAAACCTCACTCAGGAACCGAAACATTGCGCATGTCAAGGTGCAGTGGAAACACTTTGGCCCAGATGAGGCTACGTGGGAAATGGAAGATGCCATGAAACATGCATATCCGATTTTGTTTACTTCTGTACATACACATCATGTTGATAGATAGAACATCAAGGACAATGTTCCTTTAAGGGGGAGGGAATTGTAACACCCTGTTTCCCCTAGTCTATAAATATAACTATATTGATCAGGGAACTATGGCAAACTCAAAGGTGTGAATGTTTGATTTGATGGACCTTTGTATAAAACGTCGATGAATGTAAATTGGTTCTGAATATGTGTTGCATGACTGCTGGGAAGGGGATGTGCTAAAAGAGAACACGATTGCTAATGAAAAGGTGGTGGAAGGGGCCCAAAGCAGTTGCGTTAACTTCCACCGAGCCAATACTATGATAGTTTTAATTGCTCAAGATCAGAACAACCCTTTGACCCGAAATGAATTGCAGTCAGGCTGGTAGGTAAGAAGACCTCCTCAATAGTTAATGAGGGGATGGGGTAGACCGCCCATTTGTAAGGCTTCTGGACCTGACCACGGATTAGGAATTTGAGCCACACAAAATCTTGCTAAGGAAGGCAAGAAATGAAGTGTGGTGTGGGCAGAGAGGACTGATGAAGAATGCAGAGACGAGAGCAGAAAAATCTTGAGTCCAAGGAAGGATTGAGAGAGAAAATTGAGTTGGGATCATAGAGAAGAGAGACTGAATCAAGAGAAGGAGAGTAACCTTCATCCTCGTATATTCCTGTATAGGGAGAAGGAGAGTAACCTTCGTCCCTAACTTCCATTGAGATGGAAGTAAGAGATTGAATCTCAAAGCATCATGGCCTAAGATCGAGGGTGGCGAATGATAAATCCATTGGGAGTGACTGAACCTATGGTTGGGTGGAAACGAGCACCCCTTTCAGCAGTCGCATCACGCCTTGTATTTTGAATTGAATATCATGGATACATGCTCATGTTTATATGCCCATAAATGGTTTCTGTGTGGAATGATTGACTGGTGTTTTAGATTGGAAGTAATGGATGCATGTGTATACTTATATGCCATAGTTGGTTTATGTATAAAATGATTAAGTCTTGAGCATGAGTCTGTTCCACTGAGAATCGTCCCATCTGCTTGATTCTCATGATGTTATAATTTAATCCCTCGAAAGCACCTTCCCCAAGGAATTGTATCATATCTCAGAGTCGGAGTAAGATCCTTGATATGGCTACTGCTACGATAAACCCACGAGTTTACCTTGCCCTGGTGTCATAGCTCTTAACTCGGTGAGTTAGGAAGGCACTTCATTCAGGTCAGTAGCCTAGGGACTTTGAAACACACCTGAGCCCTTATCCAGAAACCCGACTAAGAGTAGGGATAATTTTCCCAAGAATCATCTGAAGGTTCAGGTGACCTAGGTCTAGGAACCTTGTGCAAGAAGGAGTTAGTTTTTGAAGGTTTCAGAGCCGTAGAAGCTCGAAGCTCTGAGAGGTTGAATTTCGTTGCCCAAGTTCAGAAAGGATAGCAAGTTCAAATAATGAAAGGTAATATCCTTTCATTAGGGAGACGAACGGACGAGATCCTTCGGGAAGGATCTGAGGTCTGTCACGACCATTAGATTTGAAGAGGGAGTTCAGGTGTTAATGCCTCGACTCCTTTAGTCTTCACAAGTAGCGATGAAATCTAGATCGTAGATCCAAGGATCTATCGGGACCCTCCTTGACCATCCATCGTAAGAAGACACGTGGTGAGAGATCACCATTTCGTTGACTTTCTACTGAAAGAAGTCAAAGGGTAGAGTTTTGTGAATTCACGAGACCCGGACTCGCGATTTGATCTGAACTGTCAGATCACACGAGAGCCATGATCGTTGATCTGGGCGAGGGGATATCAGGAGTTTGGGGATCAGGCTTTCGAAAGATAAGCATTGGGTTGTGATCCAACTTCGCAAAATGCGAAGTCCCGACGAGTTCGAAGAATAACCCCCAGGTCTTGGCGACCGGTCATATGGGTGGAAGATTAAGGGAGGAGCTAATGGAGATCGGGATTTCGGAGAACGAAGAGTCAAAGCTGGCTCACGTTCATTATCTCGATACGCAAAATTGTGACACGATCACAGCCGTCGATCGAGGGGATAGCGCAGGTCCATAGATCTGGCCTTGGAGAGAAACCAAAGGTCAGGGATTTAGGGAAACAATAGTCAAGATTAACTTGCATGTAGAAGTGTCGAAGTCCCGAAATGCAAAAAGACTTTTTATAGGCGTGCGTTCACAACCTGTGGTCGCATAGGTGAAGTCTGCGCTTTGTGCATGTTCACACTGGTGGGGTTTCAATAGGGCCTGTGGATCAAATAGCGGGATTTCAACAGGAAATCAAAGAGCTAATCCGGCTCGTGAATGAGGAATTTTATTTAGTTCTCACACAAAGCGTGGGGGTGTTACAGTCTGCATGGTTCTTCACTCATGCATATTCTTTTCCTTTTGGCTGTGAACATTTTTTTGTTGCTTGTAGTTATTTTTGACAATTTATTCTGTATATGATCTCTTCAATCCGCCAATTCTATATTGGATTAAAATCTCTTTATGTAGGGGGACACAAGCATTCTTATACGTGTTTATGCTTTGCCCCTTGGTGATGATTTGTCTTCTGATGTTTGAAGACTTTATGTGACAAAATATATGGCTACATGTATTATTTAGAATGTAAATTTCTTTTCTTCTTGAAATAAAATTTACGTTTTTTTTTCTTGGGAGTATATATATATGTGTGTGTGTGTGTGTGTGTGTGTGTGGTCATAAATATATAATGATGGTCATAAATAAAATATTTCAATGTCCATGCTAAGTAAAATATTTCACTATTATGTGTGTGTGTGTGTGTGAATTGGTGGTTGGGAGGAATGATTATTATCCTCCTCACTGAGATTCAATTCCCTCAAGTGACATGTTGAGCTCTTAACAAGTATATTATTGTAATGGCTTCAAGCCCTGTTGTTGATTGACATTGTTCCCTGAAGATTGTAGGGTTTACTCTAGGTATCATCCTCAAAATGAGGGGAGGTACTCTAGGGTTTTCCACAGGATTTGTAACACACACACACACAGATATAGCCATTGAAAGTAAAAAAATCTTATGGTTAAAACATTTTCCTAGATAATTGGAGATGGTACATATAGTTATTATATGTCTCATTCAAATGAGGATTATATTAACTACATTGCATAACCAAAATTAAGTCCTCAACATAAAGCATTAGGTTTAATGTATCGTACTGGGTGAAATCATGAAGATGGGTTACACTTTTGCTTGTTTTATGAGAAAA
>JZKD02S1552171.1:0-10405 GCA_000966675.3 Picea glauca
GGAACTAATGACAATCCACAGTGCATTAATTTAGGGGTGGGGTGTTCTGAACAAGAGAAAGCCGCATTTATTAAATTGTTTAAGGAATTCAAAGATGTTTTTGCATGGACGTATGGCGACCTTAAAACTTTTGACCCTAACATCATTCAACACGTCATTCCTATGAAACCCCAAACCTTGTCGTTTCAACAAAACTTAAGAAAAATGCACCCTAAGCTTGAACCAACCATAAAAAAAGAATTAAATAAACTCCTGAATGCTAAGATAATTTTCCTAGTTAGGCACATGCAATGGGTTTCTAACCTTGTCCCTATCCGAAAGAAGAGTGGTGAAATCCGACTATGCATCGATTTTAGAAACCTTAATCGAGCGTCTGATAAAAAGAACTACCCTGTCCCACCCATGGAACAGATCCTTCAACAGGTATCTAGTTCTGAAAGATTATCCTTATTGGATGGTTTTTCAGGGTCCTAATGTCTCCTCCAGACCAACTTAAAACTACCTTCTGCACTCCATGGGGCACCTACGCTTATAGGAAAATTCCCTTTGGACTCATTAATGTCGGTGCCACTTTCCAGAGAGTGATGGACATCGCTTTCCGAGGCTTAATCAATCAATATTTCATGGTTTACCTAGATTATGTTACTGTATTCTCGAAAAACAAAACTGATCATCTAGCTCATTTAAGAGTCGTTCTACAACGATGTCATAAGTACGACATTTCTTTGAATCCTAAAAAATCTATCTTCGCAGTAGAACAAGGTAAACTCTTGAGATTTATTGTGTCAAGCAAAGGGATGATTATCGACCCTGAAAGGACTCAAGTCATCTTGAAACTTCCCCCTCCCTCATCCAAAAAGTCTATGCAGTCTTTCTTAGGCCAGATAAACTTTGTCAGAAGATTTGTCCCCAGTTTCTCCGAAATGGTGAGACTTTTATAGAATTTAATTAAGAAAGACGTGCAATATCACTGGGGACTCTTAGAGAACCAAGATTTCAATTCAATAAAAAAGGCCATAATAGACACCCCTTCTCTCATGAGCCCCGACTTTTCGCAAGACTCCACACTCTACACATTTGTTTCTGACCGCTCCTGCTCTGATGTCCTAACTCAAAAGAACGCTGAAAACAATGAAGTACCCATTACCTTTATGAGCTCTGCTTTCAAAGGCACGTAACTTAATTACCCATCGGTAGATCAGCAGGCCTATACTGTTTTTAAAGCAGTCAAGCATATTCGATCTTATCTTTTGAAATCTAGGGCGAAAATTATTGTCCTTTACCCAGCCGTCAAAAATATGTTAGTGCAGAAAGAACTAGGGGAAAAGAGGGCGAACTGGGTTACCTCCTTACAAGAGTATGACATAGAAATCACCCCAGCTCAAATACTGAGAGGCCAAGGGTTATGCAAGTTAGTTGTTGACTCAACAATAGGACAGCAAGAAGAAAACGATATGTCAAACCTAGGACAACACAATCAAAATACAATCTATTGTGCACAAAACTCTGTCAGTCCCTGGTATGATGATATAAAATTCTGTCTTGAACATGGGTCAGCCCCCCATCACCTAGATCCCACTAAAAGAAGAGCGTTAAAATTAAAATATGCCTCCTTTCAATTGATTAATAGTATTCTGTTTCGTCAAAATTTTGATGGAGTACTAATGCGTTGTCTTGAGAAAGATGAAGCAGAAAAGGTCTTACTAGAATTGCACGCAGGAGAAGCTGGTGGGTATTTTAGTGGGGACACCACTGCCCATAAAGTTTTAGGAGATGGTTATTACTGGCCCACACTTTTTAGAGATTCTCATGCCATGTGTCGCAAGTTTATTATTTGTCAAAAAGCATCAGGGCGGATACAGAAACCAGCCTTTCCTTTGCAGCCTGATTCAGTGGACTCCCCTTTTCAGCAGTGGGGTCTTGATATTATAGGTCCAATCAATCCGCCATCCTCGCAGTAGCATAAGTTTATCATAACAACCATAGATTACTTCACCAGGTGGTATGAGGCTTCCGCATTAAGAACAGTAAATACCAGTCAGGTAATTGTATTTTTAAATTCAAATATTATTACTCGTTTTGGTATCCCTCACTGTTTAGTATTCGATAACGCTTATTATTTTTTGTCTCTTGAGATGAGTGAGTTTTCTCTGGAAAAAGGAAATAAATTGGAGTATTCTGCCAGCTACTACCCCCAGGGTAATGGATTGGCAGAATCAACAAATAAGAATCTGATTAAAATCATCAAGAGAATAGTATCTGAAAATCACAAAAATTGGCATAATGCACTGTTAAACGCAATCTGGGCTGATAGAGTAACACTGGAAACTGTTGTAGGTAACTCTCCCTTCTTTCTCGTCTATGGTAGAGAAACAATTCTGCCACCACATATTCTTCTTCCCTCACTACAGCTATCACATAAAATACAAGAAGAAGACTGCCCCCCTTTGGAGAATCGAAATAACGCTTTAATAAAACTAGAAGAGGTAAGAGCTCAAGCAAAACGTAAATTAGATCAGCATCAACTAGTAGTCAAAAGCTGGTTTGATTCCAACTCTGATTCTGACAGGAACTTTGAAGTAGGTGACCTTGTCTTGAAATGGGACAAACCACATGAGGGAAAGGGAGAGCATACGAAGTTTCAGAACTTATGGCTAGGACCGTTTTTAATTGCTGAAAAATTGGGTCCCAGCTCTTTCCGATTACAGAGTCTAGAGGGACAGCCAGACACCTATCCAGTGAATGGCCAAGCTCTAAAAAGGTATTTCGTTTGATGACAACCCTGTGTATACTGTGTAAATATTTTTCTTTTGTTTGCTTTTATTTTGTTGTTTTGGTTTTGATTTTTTCCTTACGCTTATCAGTTTTTGCTTTTGGAAATACACATACCTACATTTTGAACTGTTCAGACAAAGAAAATAGAAAATTATTTCTTTGAAATGACTGCTGAAAAGTTGTCTAAACATCAATTGTAATATACTTCTGAAATTTACAGCCATGTTGAGGAAAGCCTGTTGTTTGAAAGAAGTTTATTGATTTCAATCTGTAAGTGAAGCCTGTCACGATCATTCATTTTCTTCTTACGCTGTCCCTATTCCTTAAGGGAATAACTCAGAAGATGTCTCCCTTCTTTCGAAGGTCAGTTTTGTAAACAAACCATCTCTGAATCTTAATGAAGGACAGTTTAAAAAATTCTTTCAAGGTCTGTAAAAATATGTCTAAAATATTATAATTTTCAGCGTCACCCCGCTCAATTATATATCTTTAAAAACTAAACAAATCATTAAAAGAGTTGTGGGACGTGCTTGTAAACCCGTCAAGATACTGAACAGGTCTGCTTGCAGCGGGTAAATGCATGCATGATGCCAAGATAACTTCGCCAGGGTACTGAAAAAGCCCGCTGCCAGCGAAGCAATGTCGGGTATATGAAAATTCGCAAGTATGGAATCTCTTGACCTTAAAATGTCCTTTATTCTGATCTGGAACTTCCTGGTAGGATATGGATATCAGAGTGGGTTAAATGGCAACCCTGTTGAGGCTATGGACACCTGCTGGAAGCAGTGGCTCTATCAACAGTATTGGAGATTCTATCTTTAACATCATGACTCGCTTTTATTAAGACTGTCATCAGTTCTCATCTTTTAAAGCACAGCTGGAATTTTTATGATTAATGATGATGTTTAAACAATTTTCTGGTTGTTTTTGAGTTAGAATTGTTCTCATTATCCTAAGCTGGATTTGTTCTTTTGGCAGAGATAACTGCTTCTACTAGTGTGTCGCCATTGTTGGCAGCCATTTTGCAATTTTATTTTTTTCCTTACAAGCTGCCTACACAAGGGTTTTGAACCCTCAATACTCGTTGTAATTCTTTAAACAAAATGACACTATTATCGTTCGCTTTCACACACTTGCCTTTCGTTTTCATTTTCATGCCTGCAAGAGTGAAAACCTTGAGTTGGGAGTCATGTTGATAGCGTTAAAATGATCTTTTGAATTTTTAGGAATCCTTTTGTTCATATGGTCATAATGTTTTCACCTCTAACTCAATAAAGGTCATACATTTGTCAAAACACCAAACCTTTATTCACTTTGCATTTTTTGTTGATATCATTTCAATTTATAAAGTCGTGATGCAATAATTTTTGGTGTTTTTGATTAAATCCTTGGTGCAATGGTTTTATACAACGCATTAATTTTATGATGAAATCTTTGGTGCAATATTGGACATGTTGTTTTGGTTTTAAATCATACAAATGCTATTGTTTGTTCAAACATTCGGATCGACTTGTCATGGCTTTCAATGGTTATTCGTTTGGCATGTTGTTTACATTGTTTTTGACACACACCAAAGGTGATTTGAATTACCAAGGCGTCATTGATTGTACATGCCAACATGAATGTTTTGCATGGTTTCAATTCACTTCACCACCCTCGCACGCATAAGCATTAATGTCTACCTTGCTCCTCGAGCTATCTCTGTTTGTTTTGAGAAAACTATGGGAATTGGTCCTGTCTCTACCCTGTCCAACCCCCTCACCATTTACCCTGTTGACTGTGTGCTCTCTCCTATGGCCCATGTAGTGCGCATAGAACCCAATGACATCCAAACGCTATTGTTATTTGATAACGCTCGTGAGGACCTGGAGAGTAATGGTTGGTTAGTGTTCATTCAAAAATTCGAGGGTTTCAACCTCACAGTCACTCAACAGTTTTCCCTCACATTTGATGGATGCAGGGCCAAAGTTGGGGACATCCAACTCGAATTGGACGAAGAATTCCTCAGCTCAGCCACAGGTTTTCCAGCCAAGGGTCACAGGTGGTTTAAGAATTGGAAGGTGGATGAAGTGCCATGGCACCTCCTGTTTACCTCGAGGAAAATTATCAGTTGTAACAAAGGTATGCCAGTCATAGCCCTTAAGTCTCGATGGCATGATTTATTGGTCATTGTTAAGCAATTCGTTACATGTGAAAGTATATATGGTTTAGTTTTTCTTTACCATCTTTGGCTGCTTATGAATTTCATAGATTTCCCTTTGAATATGCCTCATTACCTCCTTCGTAGTCTGTATAAAATGGATAAACGTTATAAGAGGGAGAAGGCCGATTCCAGCCTCTTCCATCACTGTTTGATTAAAATTATCATAGTCCATCATTTGAGGTTAAGTGGAGACTGTTGGGAATCTTTCTTGTTGAAGAATGGCTTTGTCAGCCCTGAGTGTGGTCAAGTGGACAAGACTGTGGTCATTGAAACCCTTGTCGGGCATGTCATGCCCCCTCCTACCCTCCTACCCGTTGTTGAACCCTTGACCTACCCGAACGATGACCTACCCGACACCTAGCCTGACTCATGCCAAAAAGATAGTGTTAAGCCTAGTAAGAGTCCTGCAAGAAAAAAAGGCAAGGGTAACACCGATGTCAATAGCAAGTGAAAGAAGGTTGCACGCTGGGTATCTAGGTATGCTCACAAGAAACCCAAACAAAACACAGACCAGAAGCCTATTGTTTTGAGTGAAGATTTGGATTCTGAGATTGAGCGATTTATGACTGAGGAGTACCCATACTCACACGGCCTTTGTTATGTCAAACCCTACGACTACGTATCCAACCTCCCACCGTGCCTTAAGGATGACCCTAACTTCCCCGGGATCAAGTTTGACAGTGGAACCCGTGGTTATTTAAAAGATCCTTCACCTACAGTGACTCGTCCTAATCAACCACAGTGCACTGAATGCAACTCATGGCTCGAATGATACTATACAGATGTCCCTCTCTTGCAATCCCGAATTAAGTCCTTGGAGGACTGGGTGACTATGTTAACCAAGGAAAATGACAGATTGCAAGCTTATGATAAGAGACAAAAGACTACGGGCTCTATCGTGTTCAAAAATGTTGAGGCAGCCACTGCCATTGTTAACTCGAAATTATCCTGACCGAATCATATCCCTACAGCCAATGTATGTTATTTCAACAATGGTTTTAGAATGATTTGGTTTGTTTTGAATTAGCATAAACGATTTGGTTTGTTTTGAATTAGCATAATCGATTTTGTTGGTTTTGAATTAGCATAAACGATTGTGTTTGCTTTGAATTAGTATAAAAGATTTGTTTGATAAATCAAATATAGTTCTATTTTGATTGAATTAATTTAATACGATTATGTTTGTAAATATGACTAGCTACAGAATCGTGAGATTCTATAGCTAGTCATAAAATTCGAATTTCTGTTGATTTTACAATTGAATACTATCTAAAATTATTTATTTTTGTCCATCTACAGGTACACATGAATTTCCAATGGGAGTTGGATCGATAATGGCATTTTAGAACATGCTTTTTTTTACACAGTTTTGGGATTAGGTTGTTACTCTTAGGCAGAAATAGGAATCTGGGAGATTGTTCCCATATTTTTTGCAAACAGTTTTTGATATTTTCCACAAGGATTGTTTTATCATGTGGCCTTTATATACTTATTATTTTTTGTAAACAATCCATCACTGTTGGGAGAACAGAGACTATGGACTTATGATTATACAGACTTGAATGAAAGTGGATTTTTTGTACGGCTTTAGCTTCAATTTATCTTACTTTTGTTCAAGTTTTTGTGCATTTTAATTTGTAATCAAATTATTGACTACTTAAGATATCAAGATTTGTTACAGGTTGATGCGATATGATTTAAATTCTGTCCATATTTGATGTATCTCATTTTGCTTACAACAATTACTCTCTTTTAATTTAATGAAAAGAAGGTTTAGCTTCTTTGTTAAATGAACAACTATGTACAAATCTTTGCAGAGGGATTTATCTTGATGTGATTGTTTGTAAATTATAAAATTGTTGTTGCCATATCCTTTATCTGTTCTGTCGTTAGCAATTCTGAAGCGTTGTTTCTTCGTGTTTACGTGAAGTATTGGAGGATCTGATGCGGGTTTACCTCATCAAACAATGAACGTAGATGCTTATACACAGGACAAGTAGGAGGCGATAATTTCAGGTTAGTCTATTTTTTTATTTTAATAGTTTAATTAATATAATGATTCATTGTAGTTTAGACAGATATATAATATAGATTGTTGTTTTTATTACTCAGTTAGATAGCTATCATTTCATTTCTTAGCACATATTACTATTCTTATTGCTTAGTTAGATTGTTGTCAATTTACTTCCTGTTTATAAAAGTTATAAAAAATCAAAAAATATTGAACAATACCTTCGCTGCCAATTTATACATGGTTTTCGCAGGTTTTCGATTAAAAATTTTGCAATTTGTGAATATTGTACATATCATAGAAATATAATTGTATTGATAAGTGAACATTTAATAAGTAGAATTATTGCTTTATAATATTAGTTAGTAAACTGTATATATATACTAGATTTGTATATAGTTTGCAAAAGTTGTTTTTTCACTTAGATTAGTTTCTTTAGCTTAGTTTTTTTTTTCTTTCGTTTTCCTAGGACCTAGATCGGCTAACGGAGCCGCTAAACCCGTCGGAGTGGATTAATCCAAACAGCTTGGGTTATTTAGAC
This sequence comes from Picea glauca, assembly GCA_000966675.3. NCBI lineage: Eukaryota > Viridiplantae > Streptophyta > Pinopsida > Pinales > Pinaceae > Picea > Picea glauca. The sequence goes on from JZKD02S1552171.1 coordinate 7,531, forward strand.
AACCACGGACAGGATCCACCCCTCCAGTTGATGAGCGGTCAATTTCGCCCATCAATAGGTGGTCGACGTTTATGCCCTAGTTCTGTGTTGTCACCACCCAAGGAAAAGGGGTAATATTGAGGGAGGGGGGGGCGTTCCCAAGGGTAACGTTCCACTCCCGACCATACTTAATAACTTCCATCTTAAAGGCTCTCATATTATACTAAACTTTGTCTATGGTCCATTCTCTCATGAGAAGAGGGACTGAAGGCCTAGAGGTTGTTCCACAGTTTCTATAAAAGAATAAGAAAATGATGCTAGAAAAGAAAGTGAACATAACAAGGCAGCACCACCAGAATTCAGTCCAACTTGAGCTCTACTCATTCAATGCTCACCCTGGTCCCAACAAAGTGATGCTAAAGCTTGAAACCTTTTAAAGGGGACTAACGAATATAATATAAAAAGTAGGGATTGGAAAGATGGTCAATAAAGCAGTTTGGAAAAAGGTGGCACACAAATATTGGGTAACTCAAGAGAAAGTGCACCCTCCACAAAGGCGCTCATGGAGATGGATTCATAACTCCATAATCCATGAATTAAGATTGAACCATATCATTTTCACACTTAATTTTGGTGGGCTTTTGCTTTCTCTTGTCACGCTCAGGACCTATCCCTCTATTTGGTATATTTATTTCCTGTCTAGATGGCACACTTAATAGGGTATGATGAAGAGCATCCCATACTTAAACTTGGTAACTCACATGGGGTCCTAGGCTGGTGAGATACTTGAAGGGGATACTGAGGTGAATTATTTTACATGGCTTATATCTAAAGTTGCAACTTATTGTGTATGCTTTAAGGACTAATATTTCTTATGAAATTTCCCTAACCATATCTTATACTTTGGTTTGTTTTCAATGCCCCTACAATGGTTCTTAAGGACGTCATGGGCTTCTACGTAGGACGTTGCACCTTTATTGCAGGACTGTGACACATGTGATGGAGAACAGTGGATCATCCAATGACTCACCACCATCATACAATGGCTCTCACATTCTCAGAACCTTGGATGATGGACATATGTGCTTGGTTTGAACAATTATGGTCATTATGCCACACATATGGGCTAGGCAAAGTACCCCAGGGATTTCATGCACAGAGGATGGAGGACATTGCATTAACAAGTGTTTGGACATCCCTTATAGATGTGGTTTCATCTCTCTCTCCCTTAGATGTGGCCTTTGGAAGCCCTTGATGTCACCTTCTATCCCTAGACATCATCTTCTTGGCTAGGTTTTTGATGGATAGATGGCTACCGAAGATGATTGGCATGGATATGGGTGAGGAGACACCTCACTTCATACCCTTTCACCCCTAAAGGATGCCACTTTACCTTTGGATGCCCAATGTTTACATTTGGAGGCATGACGTGACCCTCTCCTAGCATGACATCACCCTTTTAGGGTTTTATTATGTATTTTTGTATTTTGCAAAGTTGTTAAAGGAAAATTAATGGATCAACCCCACTTACTTTATGTTGTTGAGAAATTATGTGGACAAATTTTATTAGGGTGGCCTCATATAAAAAGGCCACCCTCACATTTCATTTTAGGATCATGGCTTCTCACCTTTGCGAGAGATACTTCTAAAATTTTCTCTCTATAAGGAAAACTATCTCTCTTGAACTCATGTGTTATGTTTGGAAAGTCAACTTTTGGATGGTTTTGTTGATTTTGGATGGGAATTTCTACAATTACAGTTTTATCCCATCGTATCTTGTTGAAGCACTTCTCACAATTGCAACAACAAAAAGAAATATCGTCACCAATACAAAAATATATGCAAACTGAGTGAAACTAAATGTTCGTCGCTATCACGACGATAACATGGTATATAGCGACGATTTCACTATACAAATTTTGTGGTTTATATAGCAAATTAGTCGCAGAATTTCTATTGTGCGTCGCAATTGCAATGACCATTTTCATGGTCTATATAACAAATTCGTTGCAAATTTGTCGCGGGATTTTTTATGATCGTCGAAAATGCGATGACAACTTTTCTTGGTTTATATAGAAAATTTGTCACATGATTTTTTATTGTCGTCAAAATTGCGACAACAACCTTTCTTGGTTTATATAGCAAATTTTGTCGCAGGATTTTTATTGTCGTCGAAATTGTGACGACAACTTTTCTTAGTTTATATAGCAAATTTGTCGCAGGATTTTTATTGTCATCGAAATTGCGACGACAAATTTTCTTGGTTTATATAACAAATTTGTCGCAAGATTTTTGTTGTGTGTCGAAATTGCGATGAAAAATATTTATTTAAAAATATATATATATATATATATATTTATTTTGGGCAAAATAAATAAAATTTTATTTTAGAGCAATCTTGTGGGAATATTTAAAATTAAGGGCCATTCCATTTATTGGGAATATTTAGAAATATCATTTTAAGTACAAAGCTTGTGGGAATCTAGTTGGGCAAGGCCATTGTCTTCTTATTTGTTTAATGATTTATACACAAGGCTAATTTCCTTGCAAACTTACCTTTCTAACAATATTTTTTATGACTACATGAGAAATAGTTCACATTTGGGAAAAAAAGCAATGTCATATAATGTTTATCCATCTTAATTTTTAAACTACATGTTGGAGGGTGAATTATCCATGAAAAACAAACATGTTTTTAAATGACATGTTGCAAGGGGGATCACAACATCCCCTCTTTACCTACCAACCAAACAAATATTGAATCTTTGTTGAGAATCACAGCACCCTTTCTTTACCCATCAACTAACCAAACCTAGTTAACATGGGATATTATTTAATTATATATTATGTATATAAACACCTTTTTTTTCTAGGAAGAGAATTAAATTTGGATACT
>JZKD02S1552182.1:0-10405 GCA_000966675.3 Picea glauca
GCATGAATGATCCAGTCGAGGATTGTTATGCTATTGTAATGGAGGTTTGATTGTAGCAGTATCATGGTCAGTTTTACTCATTTACCTGTGTATATTTTCCTTCTTACATTAAATGGCTCGGGCATGGAAGATCCAATCGAGCTATTGCAGTTGCAGGATGATGGAGGTTTGATCATCCTATTGCTGTAACTGTGTTGCTTGCAACATATTTTAGTGTCTGGAGCTTGAGATCAAGACTTCTCTTGATTTTGAGTTTTTCATCTCCGAGTTGTTGGAAGGACAGATGCCCATAGTAGTCTCGTTCACCTTTCTCACTAAGTCTTCCCTCTGCTGTCGCTTTAACTCAATTTCCTGACTGAAGTTAATGTGGCCCTCACATCCCTATGCATTTCCTGTCCAGTCCTATGTTGAACATCATTTAGATTTTGAGTTTTGTCCATTGACCTTCATCCATACAAATGAACATCCACCATATAACTCTGATGGGTATTAGGCTTTCCTTTTCTACAATCTGAAGGTGACTTCTGGTGCTAACAATATATCTTCCCGAGATTTCATGATCTTCTCATTATTTTTCCTATATTTTTGCACTTCCCTTTACATGATTCTCACAATGTCATCTAGCTCCATAAGCTCCTCTCTTCCTCTTCTTCCATTGGACTTTGTCTCAATATTTCCCATGTTGAGATGTACGCGTTTGACTTCTTCTTTATGGATGTAGGACCTCTGGGCATCCTCTATATCTCTAGTTCTTATATGAGAACCAAATATACCCTCCCATACCTCTAACTTTGCAAGAAAATGTGCATGCAATAATATTTTTCTTAGACAAAAATAAATATTCACAGTTCTAGAAAAATAATGCACAATTTTCTACTCTTTAAGGCCACTAATCATATTTTTCTAAGTTGACTATAAATTGTACTTCTTAAATCACTTTTCTGGGATGATAGATGGATTCTCCTCCTCAATTCCTTCTCGAAAATTATTCAATTGATCGAATTTGAGCTCCGATATGAAAGGTATGGTCTACGAAAGTTTACATTGTTTTCTCATCTTTACCCCTTATTGCTACATGTGTCTTCTCTTCCATCCCGTACAATTTCAAATACCTTGATTCCAAATCTGGTTCCACGGTTGTCTTCTATAGTCCATGGGATTTCCAAAAACTACTATTGTGTCCCAAACTGACTTCTGAGCAAGGATTTATACCTTCTAGAAGTAAATTGGTGCTTAATTTATGCCATTTATTGTTCCAGTTGTAACTTCCCCATACTAGTTTTGTTTTTCGCTTAGAATGGCTTGTTAGAAAAATCTCACTGAGATGTTTCATTTTAAGCTACATAAAATATCTATACCAAAGGTACACATAGTTATCTTGATATTGACTATCTGAAAATGTTGTTTAGGCCCTCAAAATGCCCCTGTAAGTTGATGACCTTCAAAAACTATTTTTTTTTTGGTAGAAAATGACTGATTTAATGCTATAACAATCTGACAACTTGAATCGTGCCCAACCCTATGCAATCGAGATGACATTGCATGGAATATGTATGTTGAAGCCACATGTCATCCCTTGATTTGGCCATGTCATTGTTTGTCAATCTCCTCCAACAATTATCGACCAAGTCTCCTGCAAGCCTATCAAGATCTCCTTTGCAGACATTTCTCGTCGGGATTTCAAAAAAAATGTAATTAAGGTTTATCCGCATGCCACAATCCTACAAAGATTTTCCTTGCTGAAATTTCCCCACAGGTTGTCCAAATCATGTAGTCAAGACTTTCCTACGACTCGCAAGCCATGATCTTATCAAATTCTTTCTCGCATGATTTTCCCATTGCGTTGATGATAGAATATTGCATTATGATTTTCCCATAGCTAACAACCCACAAGCCTGTCGGGAAAATATTCGCGGAAAACTCCCCGTGGGCTATCAAAATCACGTAGTTAGGATTTTCTCGTGACCTGCAACCTGCAAGCCTATTGGGAAAATATTCATGGAAAATTCCCCACAGGTTGTCAAACACACATAGTAAGGATTTTCCTATGATCTGCAACTTGCAATCCTATCGAGAAAATCTTCATGGACAATTCTCCATGGGATGTGAAAACCACATAGTTAGGATTTTCCCATGGCCCACAACCCGCAAGCCTATCAAGAAAATCTTCATGGAAAATTCCCCATGGGTTGTCAAGAGCACGAAATTAATATTTTTCCACACCCTGCAATCCTATCAAGATTTTACCTTCGCGGACCCTTTTTCCCTCACGAAATTTCTCCCACAACCTTTTTCCTGCATAGTACTTCTCTCGTGGAGTATTTCTCTAGTAAGCCTTTTCTCCCACGACCTATAGAATTGCGTTTTTCCTTCCCAAGCCTGCATTGGATTTGGACTGTCGATCTTCAAGATCAAAGTGATATCAACCATTGGTTCTCCAAATTCTGTACCATGACCCTTTCCTTTTACCACCATGGACACCATCAGTTCATGTCACGGTATGATCCGTGTCATTGATATACAATTTTTTTCAAAAATACCGAAAATTCTAAATTTTCGAGAATTTTACAACTTCTCCCAAAATTTTCCATTGGTGTACTTGGGAGTTCTTCATCATTCTAGAATGAATCTCAATTGTCGGTTCCTAATGTTGAAAATATCCGATTCGTCGATCTTCTAACTCTTCAATCACCATGCCAATGTGAAATCCGACCTTCCCAATTGAATTTAACTCCACAACCTGTAGATTTAAGCATTTATCCTTTATTTTCCTATTTTAAGGCAATTTAAACTCAAATCAACCCATTAGTTTGGGGATTTCACTTCTTTTTCATCATTTTCCCCCAAATTGATCAAAGATCCAAAATCTATAACAAAGATTTTTTCCAAAATCACGTTAATCCTCAACCCATACAGTATGGTGTTGAACCTTGAGCTTTGATACTAATCTATAATGTTCCCCAGCTTGAATTAGGTTCATTACATGCATAATACACATAGACATAAAAAAAATCTGCTAACATATCCTGTATCTTACCAACTACAGGAAAACACATAGATTTAATCACTTGCTAACACTATTATTTAAATGAAGCTACACCATTATAACTAACATGAATGCAACTAATGAATTTGTCACAACAACATATAATTCATTCTCCTACACAGAGTAAAATACAGAATAGTTAAACTCATAAAATAACTAAGAAAAATAGATAAACACTTATCTTTTTAAAACAATTATGCAACTAGTTGCTTGGGATGGGAGTTCCACCCAATTATAGACTTGTTTTTCCATATCTCAATAGAAAGTCACCCCCGATATGGGGCTAGGAATCCACAAAAAAGGGTGTCTCTCACTATCCACTCACATCTCATATAATCCCACAACTTACTAACATTCTCCTACAACTATCTCAAATTTCCTCCAACTCTCTTCCTCTTGACCTGTCCAACCCAACGAATCTACCCCTTCACATCTCTTATTCCATCAGGCATCCCATTTGTTTATCATGGTCTCTTTGGCACATGTAACTAGGAATCCCAATACTATGAATTCAAGGGAACTCACTACCAAGAAAACTACTAGGAAACAACAACAATAACTTGTTGTTGCAGTGAAACTATCATAAGATTTCACTCTCTAGGCTTGAAAACTTGGTTCTTCTGCAAGGCGTACAACTTTATTCTTTAGTCTTTAGCTCCAAAAACACTCTAGAATTTTCCCTCCGCTGTTTCTTCAACTCCAATTCTCTTCTCCTTTGTTCTTTTCTTTATGTTCTTGCAAAAACATTCCTGTCTCCACTACCCTCTCTGAACATACGAATTTACTCTCCTTTGTTTTTTTCTTGAATTACACTCTTCCCCAAACTAATTATACTCATCCCCATGCTCCCAATAACTATGGGATGTGACTCCTCACACCCACCCTCTTACATGCATTCAATGATTTGACTCTTCCACACTCAAGGGAAAATCAGAAGGTTCGCTCAAAACATTGAAATTAGGAAAAAATATTTATGATTTAAACTCATGGATAAACCCCCCCTTTTCTAGACCCATCATCTCTTGTGGATTAATCAACTCCCATATTTGTCCATTTCCCCTAGCAAGTGGCATCACATTTTATTTATTAAAATTCAGAAACACAATTTTCATATACATTGCTTGGCCACAACCATACATTATATCTACATTATGCATTAATTAAACTGGGGATTATAGTAGGGACGTTACATAGCCATGCCCATTGTGTGTAATGACTCCACCAATCCATTCCTTGCATGCATTAGTGCACACGTTGAAATTCTCATCTGGATCAACAATCTTCAAGATTGATGCACTTGTGAATAAATTCTTCAAGTGTTGAAAAAGTTCTTCAGATTCAGAGGTTGATTCAAATTTCACACCCTTCTTTTGTTAATAAATGTCTGGGTGTGCAATATTTGAAAATCCTTCAGGATCAACTGCTTTCCATTCCTCTGAAATAATATGGCCAAAATAATGAATATGCCTCTAATAAAATGAGCATTTGCTTAACTTGGCATACAACTGATGCTCACTCAAGACATGTAGCACCATTCTTAAGTGTTTCTCATACTCTTCTTCAGAATTAGAATAGATAAGAATGTCATCCAAGAAAACAGTAACAAACTTGTTCAAATATTCTCTAAACACTCCATTCATCAAACACATGAAGACAACTAGTGCATTTTATAACCCAAATGACACCACCACAAACTCATAATGCCCATATCTTGTCCCGAATGCTTTCCTGCTGATATCTTCTTCTTTAATTCACACATGATGATAGTCTAACCTCAACTTAATATTGGAAAATATCTTTGCACATTTTAATTGATCAAATAGATAATCAATCCTTGGAAAATGATATTTGTTCTTTATGGTAACCTTATTCAGCTGTCTGAAAGCAATGCATAGCCTTAAGGTTCCATCTTTCTTTTTCACAAAGAGCACCAGGGCACCCCAAGGTGAGACACTTGGGTGTATGTACCCCTTCTTCAAAATCTCTTCAAGATGCATATGTAATTCCTTTATCTTTGGTGTGCTCATCCTATAAGGAGTTGTAGACATTTCAAACATTTCTTCTTGCTTTGATAAAGATCCAAACTCTTTCTTTACCAACACACTCAAATCAAATTGTAAATACTAACTCAAAAATTAAATCATAATATATAGATCACTATAACTCTTTATTAAGTAAGAAATAAATATACAAAATATCATAACCATATGACCTTCTTATGATAAAATTCAAGTCCGTACGAGCTCTAATATCTTGAGTTTCAAATCGAAGAGGTTTGTTGATAGAACATTATAAACTATTATTAATTATAAGTGACTTATGTATTTGTACGTTTTTATCCATATGGAAGACAAGAGGCTTCCTAAAATTGCTTCAAACTCCAACCAAAACCACTTTCACTCAAGCGGGGATTGCATAAGGATTCCCAATCTTGGATAAACTATTGGGGAATAGAGGAAGATATCATATTGCAAAATAAGGATAATATTAAAAATATTATTGCATCAAAATTTAAGGAGAAAATGTGGTGTGATAAAGAGTTAGAGGGAAAAATAAAATTAAGATATTATAAGGAGGTAATCAACCCTAGTGTAGAAGATAAAAAATATCTCTTTGTTTTGACACGTGTAAAGAAAAAAATAAACATTTCTAAAATAAGAACAAATTCTCATGAGCTCCATAGTGAAACTAGGCATTGCTCAGTTCCCAAAACATCGTGGGATGAAAGAGTTTGTCACCTTTGTGACAATAAGAGGGTTGAAGATGAAAAACACTTTCTCTTAGAATGTCCAACATATACGCAGATTAGATCTCAATTTCGAAGGTTTTTTCACACTACCAACTTTCCTAACCTTTTAACTCAACAAAACTATAATGATATTGGAACACTTCTCTTAGTTCGTTTTGAGCACATAAATAAAATTATAAAGAATTCCAAGTAATCCCTTACCTTCTTAAGGTACGATAGATCAATCTAGTCTTAGTGGACATTAATCATCATCATCATCAATTGATGGATTGAGTCACTTTATTTTTTAAAGATAATGATTAATCTTTAATCTTTGAGTTAGATGCATGTATTATAAATATTTAATTTTATAACTTGTAATTTCTAAAATTTAAATGAAATTTAGACATTTTATTTCCAAGTTATTTGATTACAACGTGATCTTGATAAATATTTCAAGGGGTTAGTTTAATTAGTTGTTTCCAATGTTGTTGGGTATTTGGCTAGTTCTATGTTAGCAAGTGTTAAGTTCAAATCCCTTTGGGTTAGGAGCACTAGTCTACACCAACAATTTTCCCTTAATGTCATCCACAAATATAAAGAAACATCTCTCATATTTTCTTGTAAAGTTTTCCTTGAAAAAAAAACAAGTACTTAGTAATTCAAACTAATTAAATTAATTTCTATATCTAATCAACCAAACTTGATATTAATTCTCCCTTGCAATAAAGTTTCCAACAATCCACTTCCTTTTTTTTTTTTTTCTAAAATAACTTGTATTTCTTTAAAAGCAAGGCTATGCAGTAGCATATATACCTGCTGAAATAGTAAAAAATAATTTGGAATAATAAGGTTATGTGGTAGGAGATTGTGACAAACATGTGGAAACATAAATTATATGCATGCCAAAAAAATAATGAAATGTAGAAGAACATATTATATGCATGCGAGGAAGAGTGATGAAAATGTTAGTTTAAACACGGTGCTTTGATTTATATATCAATTAACAAATGACAGATGTTCTCGGATAATATCTTATAAAGCACAAATAACTAAAAATAAAATTAATTTTTAATGAAGAATAATACAATATTTCAAAGAAGCTTTTGCTTGGTTGCCTTAAGCATTACTTGTGTTGGCCTTGAGTGCAGAGAATTACATGTTCGGAGGATCAAAGAATTGGACTCGTGTATTTTTTGAAAAGTGCATAGAATTACATTTTGGGAGGATCGAAGAGGCATGGGATTCAAGAACAACCATGGCTCTTGGACTTGTGTATTTTGTGAAATGAGCATAGAATTACATTTTGGGAGGATCATAGAAGAGGCTTGGGCTTCTAGAACAACCTTGACTCCTAGACAAGTGCTGATATTGAAAGTAACTAAATCTCTATTGCAATGTCTATTTTTGAAAAGGATAACTAAATCTCTTTGTCGTGTTATTCTATTTGAAATTTGTGAATAAGGTATTCAATTTACCTTCTTTTAATTACATAGATTTATTCAAGTTAATTATGTAGTTTTAGTTTTATACAAGTGGTAAACATTTGCATTCATAATTTTTTTATTTTATTTTATGCATCTTTTGCATGTTATTGAGTGAAGGTATTTGAAATTTGTGAATTAGGTTTTCTCTACCTACTTATAATTACCTAGTTTTATTCAAATTGTTGTAAACATTTGTATTTTATTAAAGTTGTTGTAAGCATTTGTATTAATTTCTTTTTTTACTTTATGTATAATTTATGGAGATTTCACAATGTACAGATACATGTAAAGGTTTTTAATAGTATTTATTTCCGTAATTTATGGGGATTTCACAATGGATAAAGATGTGTAAAGGATTTTAATGGTATTTTTGTATTTGAGAATGAAGGATTTTTTCTTATTTTTTGGGAGTCATAGATGCAGAGTTTGAAGAAGGTGTGAGTCACAAATCCTTTGGATCTAGTAGCTATGTTCCAAAATTGAACAAAACCTTTGGTCGCTACTCATGTATATTACTCTTAGTATTGGGCCGCCAAAGTCGACGTTGCCAGTGCTGTGGCTAGGTAAGTGAGCTTGGTTGCTTTTGATGTGAATCATTATTGGATGGTGTTATCAGATAAATTAGTCAATACATACATTGACCAATCTCCCTATCTTTGGAACCCAAAGCTAGAACAAAACAACACATAACTATTACTTTCCTTATATTCATACAATCGAAATAGTGATAAGTAAGGACTCATACCTCTTTACCGATGGTTGTACTTGCTAATTGTAGCTCCTAGTTTGATTCAAAGGATTTTTAATAGAAACCTGCATAAGAAAACCAACTAACCAATGGAATTAACAATAGTACTTCAACCAATCTATACAAATGACAAAGGAGAAATGTAATAAAACAATTTACAATGAGAAATCTTTATAGGAAAGAAAACATGTTACTACATTAATAATAATGGAAGAGTTGCAACCAGTGCCTTGGTGTTGTGAGGATCTTTCCAACGGTTCATTGCTCCAATACCCATATTTCTTCCATGAGTTCCATCACCATCAATTGAATACTTTGACACAAGAATCTCTCAAGGCCAAAGAACAATCTTCTAATCTCAAATAAGAAGCTAAAGCTATTAACCATTACTCACTAATAGTTATTGTTCATTAACTATTAACATTTTCTCATGAGAGAAGTCTCCTTTTATAGATTGAAGAGGAGGTTAGGATCTCCCCAAATCAAGAGTACGGGTGGGATCCAAACTGATTGCAGGACACCTCATATCTGAAGCTTCTCTCTAGAAACTTCACAAATTTCTTCCATTTTCCTCCCTTTCAAACAATGTTGCACCCTGTGAACTAGCAACATGATGCACTATCATTGTTTGCAGTGGTGCAACATGCGACACTTAAGAGTGTTGCATGCTGCAATGGTGCAATATGTGACACTTTCACAAAATAGAGTTTTTAAATAAATTATGACTTCTTTCAAGGAAATGCCTTTCTCTACTAGTGGTCATGGATTTTAAGCTTTGGATGATGGAAAGTAGGTGAACATTATTAGTTGTGACAAAATACTGTGTAACAGAATAGATGGTTGGATAGAAACCTAATAATATCTATGGTTATCTAGTAAATTGAAAAGAAACCTAATAATAACTTAAACCTTAACATGGTATCAGAGCTAAGTTGAAGAGAACATCTTTCACTAGATAAAGAAAAACGTCACTGTTGTCGTACAAGAAGATTAGGTCTTTTTATTGAAGAGGAATTTCAGCCCAAAGATCATCTAGAAAAGTGCGCCCTAGCCTAAGGAACTCATTGGCACCTTCAGCACACCTTTTCAGTGGATAGATCTCCTAGAAAGTGAAAACCTAGTTTTCACCAATACCAGAAGTACCAGAAAACTAGAAGTACCAGGAAACCAAAAGTACTAGAAAACTAGAAGTACCAGGAAACCAGAAGTACCAGAAAACCAGAAATACCAGAAAACCAGAAGTACCAGTCCAAAATTTCGCAGGTCTAGTTTCAAGGATCAAAAATTGGAATTTTCAGAAACTGACTATACCAGAATACTTGCCTCAGTCCAACACATCTTTTGGTGAGTTCAATTTTCAGATCCAAGAAATTTGATTTTTCTATTATTTCTATAGCCTAGAGGGCTAGGATTTCTACTTCAAGAAAGAATGGCTACCGATATGAGGGTAGAAGACAGGCTGGAAGGATCTAGAAAATTCAGATCTTGGAAGCATAGGTTGTAGATGATTCTAGACGAGAATCATCTCCTAGAACATGTTACAGTGGGTGTACCAGAACCAGATGAAGAAGATCAAAAGACCAAGCATAAGCAGAATGAAAAGAAAGAAAAGATAATCGTGTCATATTCAGTAAAGGATCACTTGATCCCTCATATATCCGAACTACAAACAACAAGGCAAATGTATGAAGCACTCAATAGGTTATATGAAAACAAAGACATTAGCCAGAATCTTGCCTTAAGAAATCAACTTCATAATATGAAGATGGAAAACTCAGAATCTATCTCATCCTATCTTATGAGAGTTTCTCAGATTAGATATCAACTTACAACTATTGGAGATGTCATTAGTGACAAAAATCTTGTAACCACAACCCTAAATGGGTTTCCAACATTTTGGATTCCTTTTGTACAAGGAGTGTGTGCAAGAAGCAAGTTACCAAGTTTGATAAGTTATGGGCAGATTGCACACACGGATAATCTATACTTGCAGACCAACAAAAGAGATTCATTGTTGATGAAGAGAAAGCACTTACAGTTCAAAAGAATAGAAGAAGTTCCTTCAGGAAGAACAATAAAGAATCTAACTCCGTAAGAGTTCCAGATTAGAAGAAAGATTTTTCAAAGATCAGATGCTACAACTATCAAAATTTGGGACACTTTTCCTATGTCTATCCTCAAGGAAAAGGGAAAGGAAAACATCAAGCACATGTGGCAGAGGAAAAGGAATATCCTCCCTCAAAGAAATCTTTAGTAGAAATTGAGGATTATGTACTTTAAATTGAAGATAGTTGATCTGAAGAAAGATAGAAAATGGTGGATTCCGTGGAGCCTCCCCACACAAAAACAAAAGATAAGTATTCATGTTTATTTTTAGTATCTTGTTTACTTTAATA
>JZKD02S1552193.1:0-10405 GCA_000966675.3 Picea glauca
TAGGGTTCATGGATGTTGGTATGAGTGGGCTGCAAGGGTATAACATAAGCGTGCACAATGTACACATACAACATAATTTACACACTATTAAACTATTATTGTAGTTATATGATTATTATATACAAAATATTAATTATTGATACTAAATTCTAATGTATCACATAATATTATATAATTTATATATTTATTATATTTTATATGATATCATTGTATTTATTTAATATACATATATTAAATTTACATAATTATAATTTATATATATATAAACTCTGGAAAAATATATATTCCAAAGAAAATTTTACATGATCTCTTTTTTCTCTAGGATAGCCATATAGTGGCTGGTAATCTAACATGATTTAACTAGATTCAAACTTTAGTCAAATTAAAAGTGGAGGTCCAACCAAATTAGAACCAGAGACCTCATAGTGAACTCCACTTTGAAACAGTCCACTCGAACCAACTAAGTTAACCCTTAGAACTATATATATATATATATATATATATATATATAGAGAGAGAGAGAGAGAGAGAGAGAGAGAGAGAGAGAGCTCAATCAGTTGGTGCCATTATTGCCAACCCAAATACAAGACAACCATACCTAGACCCACACCAAAGGCGAGAGATGCATCCCTAACATACAATGTGAAGGTAAGAAAGAGGAAAGTAGAAATGGATCCACAAAGTCTGCTTTAGGTCAATATGCAAAAAGGGATTGCTACCATGCACAGTTAATGTGTGGACTTGCAAAAATTGGATTTTAACATTACACAAAAGGAGAAGACTACTAAGCAAACATATATGCAACATCAGAAATCAAATCAAAGATTAGTAAGCCCAATTTGGGAAGGAGGAANGTAAACATGAGATTAGTTACACATTTCCAATATTTTTGGAACAGAAAACTATTCAAGAAAACAGAAACATATTAAGCATGAACATGAAAGAAAAAAAATAGAGAAGTCTATTGTTATATTACTATTCACAATCTCAAATTTTCCATCCAAAAGCAAACATCTCAGAAAAGAAAACAAGAATTATGCTATTCATTGCAGCAACGTCATCAATAGAACAATACATTCTTACAGTGATATCAATAACAGCATAGCAGCAGAAAAAATTCCAGGCATACACAATATTTGAGACCAATGCTCCTCAAAATCAGCCCTGAGAGCTTCTTCTCATTAAAATACTCAAAGAGTTTACAAATTGTCAATAAGCCAAAAGCCCATTCTATGGAAAGTTGATGAGCTTTTAAAGCTTTTAGTCTAAACTGCCTCTTGTGTCTTCTTGGCTTCCTTTTGGTAGTTATAACTTTTCAACTTCTCTTTTTGATTCTTTCCTAAAGACTATTAAAAATTACAATTTATCTTACACTGGTCATAATCGACCATGTGTTTTATCTTGTATGTAAGCACTTCATGTGGTGATAAGATGCCTAAGATACATCTAAAAAGTAGTGGCTCAAAGGCAACTTCATAAGATACTAGTTCTCCAGGCATGGGCCCCATTTCTCTCTTCAATGTGCTTAGGAAAGACTTGATTAAATTAATTTGGAGGGGCCAACGATATATTCCTTCAAGATTTCCTTGGTAATCTTTGGATTCATTCCAATTGTGCTTCCTTCTTATGCTTTCTTCCAACTTGTTCAGGATGTTTGTCATGGGTCTCGATGCTCCTATGTCTCCAAGCGATGGCAGGTAGCATATTTCAAATACCTTTTCAGCAACTGTTGGAACCCCAGGTTCTGTTGGCTCATAACACTTCGCCTAGAAATAGTCGGTCGGGCGGTCGACCTACATCTGGAAACAGTCGGTCAAGTGATCGAGCAGATATATACACCAGTCGGTTAAGTAATCGACAATCTTGTTGGTTGGACAATTGACCAACAATCGAAGACACTCGGTCAGTGGATCGACCAACCGAGCAATCGACTACGAGTTGGATGCATCGATGGTGGGGTTGAATATCCTTGTCGAGACGACTAGACAAGGCGGATTTGACAAAGTCAACACTAACCATCGACGGTTGTATGTGGACAAGATCTTCCTAATTCCAACGAAATTGGTTAGATCTTGAAGCTATAAATAGCAGACCCCTTATCAAGTGTACAAGATCATTATCAAGTGTACAAGATCGTGAAGTGAACATGCGTGAAGATGTTCAACATGCATTGTCATGTTCTAATCACAATGCATTGTGCTTAAGTGTTGTAACGATATCTTTAGACACCACCTGTTTTCTTTGAAGACTTTTTCCCTCTTCAATTATCTGCAATTATTTTTATTTGTTTTGTATCAAGTTACACCCAATCCCCCAACATGGTATCAGAGTTGATGGTTTAAACCTTGTCTATTGTCTGCAAATCGTGTTGAGTTGGATTTGTTGTGTGATTGACTCTAGGCCAGTGATTTGCTGACTATAACTTGTGAAAACGGATCAGATCTGTCTAGATATCGAAGATGGCTTTGAAGATTGATCCCATTGTTTTGAATGGATCGAATTATGTTGTATGGACGCCAGACATGGAAACCCTACTGAAAATAAAGAACTGTGGCAATATATGAACACTGTGATTCCAGATCCAACAGACGATCAAGCGAAATTCATTGTTGATGGGAAGAAAGATGACACTGTGGGGGTCATCACGACCTATATCTCGCGGGAAATTCGATTTCACATCAACGGAATCGACTGTCCTTGTGAGGTCTAGAAGAAGCTGAAATATCTATTCGACAAAATCGGTGAAAGCCACATCATGTAGCTAGAGAAAGAGTTGATCTCTCTCAATCCTAATTCTTTCGACAGAATTGAGGACTATTTGGCATACATGAACAAACTGCAGTTGAAATTGGGCGAATGTGGGAAGAATTATTTGAAGAAAGACGAATAACTCATCGAGTTGGTCTTGATGAATCTGAGAACGCGATTTGACGTGTTTGTTTCAACTTTTCGCACCCACTGCCAGGCACACAAGGAAGATGGTAAGGATTACACGTTTGAAGTTTTATGTGGCTTACTGATCACTGATAAACACGGATTGCTTGAGGAAGGAAAGCTTTGTAGCAAACACCAAGCTCACGTGTTCAAGAAAAGGGAAAGTCGAATCACAAGGAAAGAGGATGGTTTGATACCCCTATACAAAAACCAGTCTGCCTCGACCAAGATACTAAAGGGTAGACAAATGCACCTCGTAAGAATCAAAATAAGAAGACATGTCAGTACTGTGGAAAGACTGGACATGTGGAGAAATTATGTTACAAGAAGAGAGACGATCTAGAGGAAAAGTCAAGCACCTTGAAGGAGTTGTGTCGGTTGTTTGTCAGCCTGCTGATAATTTCACCTTCCAAGTTGGAACTTCTCAAGCATTATAATCTCTCTCATTATGCACACAAATACTGAATGGGTAGTCGATTCTAGGTGTACTCATCATATGGCCAAGGAGGCTTCCTTGTTCACATCCTTAGATAAAGCTATGGAGAGAAAGGTCTAAGTTGTTGATGACTTTGCTCTCGACATTTTTGGTTGTGGTGATGTTCGATGTCGACATGGGAAGATCATCGACGTCTATCATGTGCCGAACCTCGAAGCCAATTTATTGTCCATTTCTCAATTAACACAGAAAGGTAAGATTGTGGAGTTTTGGCTATATTGGTTCTTTGTTCGAGATCTGAAGAAAGGTCGATCAATTGTCGTCGGAGGATTTCTCAACCCGAAGGATAGTTTGTATAAGTTTCGTGACATGACTCGACCCAACCCTGAACCCACTACCCTTGTTACTCACACTAATGATCAAAGTCGACTTTGGCATGAACGACTTGGACACCTGAATTTTCGAAGTTTGCAGTTCATGACCACACAGAATATGGTTGCTAGTCTACCTAAGGTTTTTCCCCCGAATGGAGTCTATAAAGGATGTGTGATGGGCAAGCATCACCAGGCACCTTTCGACTCAGGCAAAGCGTGGCGAGCATAGAACCTCTTGGAGCTAGTTCATAGTGATCTATGCTAGATTAATCTACCTTCCTTAGCAGATGCAAGATATATTTTGACATTTATTCATGATCTATCTCGTTTCACTTGGGTTTATTTTATGAAAAACAAGAATCTTGTCTTTGAAAAGTTCAAAGATTTCAGGGCCTTTGCTATAAAGCAATGTGGTCGACTCATTAAGTGTTTGAGATTAGACAATCGTGGTGAGTATGTGAATTGACCTTTTGAAGAATACCTTGTTCGATCTGGTATTGACTAACAACGATCAGTTCCTCATAGCCCTCAGTAGAATGGTGTTGCAAAACGCAAGAATAGGACGTTAGTCGAAATGGCTAGATGTCCTTTGCAGGCCAAAGATTTGCCTCCTCACTTCTGGGCTAAAGCTGTCTATTGTGCAAACTATCTGATCAATCACATCTCGACTCAAGTTGTTCCTTCTGTGACTCTACTAGAACGATGGTGTGGAAGGAAGCCTTCAGTCGGCCACCTCTGTGTGTTTGGATGTGTTGCCTTCCGACAACTGCAAAACGAAATTGGATGCAAAGAGTCATGCTTGCATCATGATGGGCTACTCTAAAGAGTCTAAAGCCTATCGACTATTTGACCCTATCAAACAATAGATCATTATTAGAAGAAATGTATGGTTTGATGAGAAGTCTTCTGACATCAAGTTGTTGAATTCCTCCTCTGACTTGTTACAGGATGATCATTTTGATCTTGTTTCTGACTCTAGTTCTCTTGTCCCTTTTTTCATTCTTTCGAATGGACAGTTGAACTCTGTTCCTATTTCCTCTGGGCCATCGATTCCCGAGTCGACTGGTCAATCGATTTCTGTTTCAACCGGTCCGCCATCTCCTTCGACTAAAATTATTCTGACTTCTTATTGACCCTCTGCAGTAGACATCAACTCACCTTTTTCTTGTCTACCCAGATGGACTACCAAGACACTTGAAGTTGTTGGTCCTGATGTCGATGATGTTTCTTTAGGCTGACAAACTCATAGTCAAAAGCAACATGCCAGTGTTGCCTTGATGAATCGTGAGCTTGAAACCTTTGATCTTGTTTCCTACTCAGATGGACAAGGAAAACCTAAATGGGAGTAGGCTATGCAGACAAAAATGGATTTTTTGTTGAAGAATCACACTTGAGATTTAGTTCCCCGACCTCAAGGGAAGAACATTGTGATGTGTCGATGGGTCTACAAGACCAAATTTACCTCTGAAGATGTTGTTGAGTGTCATAAAGCTTGCCTGGTTGCGAAGGGATTGTCTCAACAAGGCATCAACTACACTGAGACCTTTGTTCATGTTGCAAAGATGAACTCTATTCGACTGATTCTTTCCCTTACTGCTAGATTTGGATGGCAAATCCATTAGATGGATTTGAAGAGTGCCTTTTCTTCATGGCGACTTATCTGAAGAAATTTTCATGGAACGACCTCTTGGTTTTGTGACAGATTCTAACCTAGTTTGTCGACTTAAGAAATCTCTTTATGGTTTGAAGCAAGCTCCCAAAGCTTGGTATGCTAAGATCAACAGTTTCTTTCTTCGACTTGGTTTCAAACTTTGTGAATCTGATCACAGTTTATATGTACTCCATACTCATGAAAACACTTTGATTATTGTTGTATATGTTGATAACCTTGTCATAACCGACAATAACATTGATCTCATTCTTGGATTGAAGAAACAATTTGTTGACTCCTTTGATATGCCAGATCTTGGTATTCTGCATTTTTTTTAGGTCTTCAAGTATTACCCCTATCTGATTGTTTTTTCATTTCTCAATCTAAATATATAGGATCTTTTGACACGTTTTAAAATGGTAGATTGTAAGCCCTGTGCTACTCCTTTTCAATCTAGAGTTAAGCTTAGCAAAACTTGTCAAACTCCCAAAGTCGATGCTACACTTATCAACAATTGATCGACAGTCTTATTTATCTTACTCGTAGTCTACCTAATATTTCCTTTGTTGTTAGTGTGGTTTCTCGGTTTATGTAGGATCCCAGAGAAAGCCATTGGAAAGCAGTCAAAAGGATTGTTCGCTATCTTAAGGGTACCACTCATTTCGGTATCAAGTATTGTCGAAATTCAGATTCACTGGTCGGCTTCACAGACTTCGACTAGGCAAGTGACAATGATGATCGAAAGTCCATTCTAGCTATGTGTTTCACTTCAGCATTGGATCTTGAAGCTATAAATAGCAAACCCCTTGGGTCATTATCAAGTGTGCAAGATCGTGAAGTGAACATGTGTGAAGATGTTCAACATGCATTGTGATGTTCTGATCACAATGCACTGTGCTTAAGTGTTGTAATGGTATCTTTAGACACGACCTATTTTCTTTGAAGACTTTTTTCCTCTTCGATTATCTGCAATTGTTTTTATTTGTTTAGTATCATGTTACATCCAATCCCCAACATGGTATCAGAGTCGATGGTTTAGACCTTTCTTGTTGTCTGCAAATCGTGCCGAGTCAAATCTGTGGTGTGATTGACTCTGGGTCGGGTGATTTGCTCATTGTAACTTGTGAAAACAGATTGGACCTATCTAAATATTGAAGATGGCTTCGAAGATTGATCCTATTGTTTTGAATAGATCAAATTATGTTGTATGGGCTCCAGACGTGGAAACCCTACTGAAAAGTAAAGGACTATGGCAATATAAGAAGACTGTGATTCTAGATCCAACAAATGATCAAGTGAAATTCATTGTTGATGGGAAGAAAGACGAGGTTGTGGGGGTCATCATGACCTATATCTCGCGGGAGATTCGATTTCACATCAGCGGAATTGACTATCCTCATCAGGTCTAGAAGAAGCCAAAGTCTCTATTCAACAAAGTTGATGAAAGCCATGTCACATAGCTAGAGAAAGAGTTGATCTCTCTTGATCCTAATTCTTTCGATAGAATCGAAGACTATTTGGCGCATGTGAAGGAACTACAGTTGAAATTGTGCAAATGTGGGAAGAATTATTTGAAGAAATACGGACAACTCATCGAGTTGGTCCTGATCAATCTAAGAACACTATTCAATATGTTCGCTTCAACTTTCCGCACCAACTGCTAGGCACACAAGGAATATGGTAAGGATTACATACTTGAAGTTTTTTGTGGCTTACTGATCACTGATTAACACAGATTGCTTGATGAAGGAAAGCTTGGTAGCAAACACCAAGCTCACTTGCTCAAGTAAAAGGGCAAGTCGAATCACAAGGAAAGAGGGCGGTTTGATACCCCTATACAGAAACCAGTCTACCTCGACCAAGATACTAAAGGCCCAAGGGTAGACAGATGCACCCCGTAAGAATCAAAAGAAGAAGACATGTCAGTACTGTGGAAAGACATGTGGAGAAAGTTTGTTACAAGAAGAGAGACGATCTTGAGGAAAAGGTCAATCACCTTGAAGGCATTGTGTCGGTTGTTTGTCGACCCGCTAAAAATTTCACCTTCCAAGTTAGAACTTTCAAGCATTGCTCTCTCATTCTGCACATAATGAATGGGTAGTCAATTCTAGGTGTACTCATCATATGGCCAAGAACACTTCCTTGTTCACATCCTTAGATAAATTGTGGAGAGAAAGATCTATGTTGTTGATGACCTTGCTCTCGACATTGTTGGTCGGGGTGATGTTCCATGTCGACATGGGAAGATTGTCGACGTCTATCATGTGCCAAACCTCAGTTCCAATTTGTTTTCGATTTCTCAATTAACATAGATAGGTAAGTAAGATTGTGGAGTTTTTACTAGATCAGTTCTTTGTTTGAGATCTGAAGAAAGATCGGTCGATTGTCGTTGGAGGATTTCTCAACCCGAAGGATAGTTTGTACAAGTTTTGTGACACGACTAGACCCGACCCTGAACCCACTACTCTTGTTACTCACACTGATGATCGAAGTCGGCTTTGGCATGAATGACTTGGACACCTGAATTTTCGAGGTTTGCAGTTCATGACTACATAGAATATGGTTGTTGGTCTACCTAAGGTTTTTCCCCCTGATGGAGTCTATAAAGGATGTGTGATGGGCAAGCATCACCAGGCACCTTTCGACTCTGGCAAAGCGTGGCGAGCATAGAACCTCTTAGAGCTAGTTCACAGTGATATTTGCTAGATTAATCTACCTTCCTTAGCAAATGAAAGGTATATTTTGGCATTTATTGATGATCTATCTCGTTTCACTTGGGTTTATTTTCTGAAAAACAAGAATCTTGTCTTTTGAAAAGTTCAAAGATTTCAGGGCCTTTGCTGAAAAGCAATGTGGCCAACTCATTAGGTGCTTTAGATTAGAAAATGGTGGTGAGTATGTGAATTGACCTTTTGAAGAATACCTGGTTCGATCTAGTATTGACTGACAACAATCAGTTCCTCATACCCTTCAGTAGAATGTTGTTGCAAAACGCAAGAATAGGACATTAGTCGAAATGGCTAGATGTCCTTTGCAGGCCAAAGATTTTCCTCCTCACTTCTAGGTTGAATTTTTCTATTGTGCAAACTATTTGATCAATCGCATCTTGAGTCGAGTTGTTCTTTCCGTGACTCTAGTAGAACGATGGCGTTGAAGGAAGTCTTCAGTCAGCCACCTCCGTGTGTTTGGATGTGTTGCTTGGGCTCATATTTCCGACAATTGTAGAAAGACATTGGATGCATAGAGTCATGCTTGCATCATGATGGGCTACTCTGAAGAGTCTAAATCCTATCAATTGTTTGACCCTATCAAACAATAGATCATTATTAGAAGAAATGTATGGTTTGATGATCAAACAATAGATCATTATTAGAAGAAATGTATGGTTTGATGAGAAGTCTTTCAACGTCAAGTTGTTGAATGCCTCCTTTGGCTTGTTACAGGATGATCATTTAGATGTTTCCAACTCTAGTTCTCCTGTCCCTTTTTTCAGTCTTTCGAATGGATAGTCGAACTCTATTCCTATTCTGTTTGGGTCGTTGACTCCCAAGTCGACTGGTCAATCGATTTTTGTTTCGACTGGTCCACCATCTCCTTCAACCAAAATTATTCTGACTTCTGAACGACCCTCTGCAATAGACATCAACTCAGCCTTTTCTTGTCTACCCAAATGGGCTACCAAGACACTTGAAGTTGTTGGTCCTCATGTCAATGATGTTTCTTCAAGCTGACAAACTCGTAGTCAGAAGCAACATGCCAACGTTGCCTTAATGAATCTTGTGCTTGAAACCTTTGATCCTGTTTCCTACTCATATGCACAAGGACAACCTGAATGGGAGTAGGCTATGCAAACATAAATGGATTCTTTGTTGAAGAATTACACTTGGGATTTAGTTCCCCGACCTCAAGGGAAGAACATTGTGAAGTGTCGATGGGTTTACAAGACCAAATTTACCTCTGAAGATGTTGAGCATCATAAAGCTCGCCTAGTTGCGAAGGGATTTTCTCAACAAGAATGCATCGACTACACAGACCTTTGCTCCTATTGCAAAGATGAACTCTATTCGACTAATTCTATCCCTTACTGCTCGATTTGGATGGAAAATCCATCAGATGGATGTGAAGAGTGTGTTTTCTTCAGGGCGACCTATCTAAAGAAATTTTCATGGAACAACCTCTTGGTTTTGTGACAGATTCTGAACTAGTTTGTCGACTTCAAAAATCTCTTTATGGTTTGAAGCAAGCTCCCAGAGCTTGGTATGCTAAGATCAACAGTTTCTTTCTTCGACTTCGTTTCAAACAGAATCTGATCACAGTTTATATGTACTCCATACTCATGAAAACACCTTGATTATTGTTGTATATGATGATAACCTTGTCATAACCGACAATGACAATGATCTCATTCTTGGATTGAAGAAACAACTTGCTGACTCCTTTGATATGACAGATCTTGGTATTCTGCATTATTTTTCAGGTCTTCAAGTATTTTACCCTATCTGATGGTTTTTTTCATTTCTCAATCTAAATGTATACTGGATCTTTTGACGCGTTTTAAAATGGTAGATTGTAAGCCCCGTGCTACTCCTTTTCAATCTAAAGTTAAGCTAAGCAAAACTTGTCAAACTGCCAAAGTCGATGCTACACTTATCAACAACTGGTCGACAGTCTTATTTATCTTACTCATAGTTGACTTGACATTTCCTTTGTTGTTAGTGTGGTTTTGGTTTAAGCAGGATCCCAAAGAAAGCCACCGGAAAGCAATCAAAAGGATTGTTCTCTATCTTAAGGGTACTGTTGACCGCCTCTCCAACAAAGGTGGTCAACTCCATGTGCCATGAAGAGATGCATCATCAGATGCTCATTTGTCGAAGAAATTTGGTTCTATAGGGCATGTTTGGCCCCAACGCTTCTTTTTGTAACTGGAATTTCCGCACCCCTGCGTGGGTCAATAATGTAATAGGTCTGCATGATTCATGTCTAGGTCAGTTACCTTGGGATCGGTTCACT
>JZKD02S1552204.1:0-10405 GCA_000966675.3 Picea glauca
AATGCACAGATTCATACTGAAATAATAGTAAACATATGCATGCAACATATATAGGAAATACCCATAAATATAAAGACAGTTATAACCATACATAGGATAAACCCATAAAAATAAAAACATAAATAATAATGCAACATGTAAATTTATCACACTATTGAAACTTATCTTGATAAGAATATCACCAATTGCATGTAGACCTTCCATGAACCTCCCAGCCTTATACCACACTGCTCATCACTCTCAACAGTGGGTAACCTCTGGGATGGGACTAAACTCCACCCGGGTAAGGGGTTCCTAACCAGGCTAATAGATCATGGACAAAAGGAAAGACTACATCATAGGTGCCAACTCAAACTAACAACCTACAGTCTCTCATTCCCCATATGCATGTCCCACCCGAGGAAGTGTTCCCCTTCTCTATTCAATAGTCCTTCGACTGCCCCACTTCCTTTCTGGGCTTCAACAATAGGATGGATAGGAAGTATCAAAGCCTTGTAGATGTAGTTTAGCACCTTCAGGAAATCAATTCCCCATAATTATCTCACCCAGAGAGAAATTTCTCATGGGCCTGACAACTCGCCTCTTCAGTATCCCATGGGCCTGACAACCCGATTCTTCAATCCAGCTCCCAAGCTAACCAACTACACAAAAAAGTATGGATATGGGTACAATTTCAGATACAATGACCAGAAAGTACGGAGGATATCTCCATGAGTGCGTGAGTGCAATATCCTCCTATGGTTGAAATGGATGACTTCTTGATGGAAGGAATGATGGAAAATGAACTAAGTCCAAACAGTATGTATGCATGTCCCCAACTTCACACTTTTCATGTTGAGAGCTACTTTGGCCCACTTGTCCCCATCTTTAGAACTTAAGATAAAATAATTATCCATACTTTATACTTTAAGAAATATTAATAAAAGATTGTTTTTTGGCTTAAGCTCCCTAGCTTAGCCCCTTTTCCTTAACTTTTAGCCCTCCCTTAGCCTAACTAGTGGAGCGTTTCCCCCCATACTCTTTTATCGTGGTCGGTCTACGCGTAACGATATATTTTATATTAATGATGAGACATATACAAAAATAGGATCACTGGACTCAAAATCCCATGCACTTAATTTGTTGCGCGCAGTATCCTAGAATGTGCACACTTCCTTATTTTACTGCACAGTACAGGCATGCACTATACCATGGAAGGTGCATACAAAAATGGTATCAAACAAATCACCAACTTAAGTACATTTGTATTTACATTTACAATTGGGTTAGGACTAGGGATATTATAGTTACATTGGAAAAGTTCTTACACTTGAATAGAGATTTTCCTTTCTTTTTAGGTAGAGTAGGATAATAAAGAAAAGTTGCATGTTGTTAGTTTAGCTTAAAGTCAAATGCAGCCTCATTTTACATTTTGTTTTTAATAAAATAACTATGATATACATGTTCCTGTGACTTGATCTCATTGATCTCATCAGTTTTTGATATTTTAGAGTGTGGTTTTTGACAAACAATTTTACAGATTTCTGCAGGTATTTATTTTACCATAAGTGGACAATTTCGAGACAAAAAGGGAAGTATTTTACTTCGGAAAAATATATTCATATATTTGAACTTTGTTTTTTTCTTAAGCATCAGTTGAATAATGACCTTTTATTATGCTTAGGAAATTGGTTGTTGTGAATTAGCCATATTTTTGCAAGATTTCTATCTTCCTTTTTCTCAAGGCATCCTTAATGGAAGTTTCTCTTAACCTCCACCACTAGAGGATACAAGGAAGTGACACCTTGTATATCAAACCTAGAGGTTACTTGTACACTTTCCCCAAGAACCCTAAGTAGGTGAGTAAATTATCTTTATGAAAGAGTAGCAAGAAGGTCTGATTAGCAGTTAGCCATGGAAACATCACTATAACTTAAAAAAAAAGAAAGTGATTCGAGCCTGAAGATACCTTTTTATTCTTTTCCAATGGTACCATCCACTATGTTAGCACTATAATTCACCTTCATATTGTGTTGAAGGTAAACCCAGTACCCATCAGTTTATATGTCATAGGTTGGTTTTAAAGAGGTCAAATGGGCGTAGACTCAATGATAATAACGTTCTAACTCACAAATCTGGTCTAGCATGCACAAGCATTTGAGGTCTGGAATCAAATTTAATCAGTAAGTTGGAGTAAGGGTGAATAGAGGGAAGACTTTGGAGAGGAACGTGTAGAGGTCTACTATGGACATCAGGTATTCAAGCATCCTAAGGAGGAGAAAATCAAACACAAGATCCTCTTGGATTTAAATTTCAAGGAAATTGAAAGAAATTATAACAACACTATAATCAAAACACTCATCATAATACAATTACAACAATTCATGTGAATTATTCAATCATGAACTCTCTCAGTATCATAGGAAAATAAGATGGATTAAGAAAGCTGACTTAGATTAACCAAGATGTCTCAAAAAACAAATACATAACCAGAGAACCAATGTTCTTCATAAAAATATTACAATAGCAGGGAACCTAGCTCAACCATTCGATGCTTACAAAACATAAAAACTGATTATATATACTCAGAGCCACTATCTCCCACCAGGATCATGCTATGGTCACTGCATTCAAGGCTCAACATCCACATTTTCTTCTGTCAAGTTGCACTTGCATTCTTCTGTCAGGAACAGGATCAGATCAGTATGGGCTTTGCAGGAAAATATGCTAACAGGGGAACTTTGGGTTGACAGTCTGCCTTCATGGCCAATTCTTCCATGATTTCCATTTATGGAATGAAATGAGGTTCCAACCACCCCTCTACTTTCATTAACTACTTTCATCAGGATTGAGAAGAGGCCCAATACTTATGCATGTTCTAGGTGGTGACAATGATCCTTTCGAACTGATCTTGGGGATTGAAACCACGATGTCCTTTGCTGAGACCAATACGGGTGATTTGGGCCTTTGGCGCAACTTTTCTCCATTTCTCCACATGATCTCAGGCCATGACCTAGGTATCCCATGTGAAATTTCAAGATTTCTCATTTCGGGAGTTTTCAATCCATTCAACCTCCAAAATCCTGATGCTCAATCTTGCGAAATGACCTATCTAGATCGACGATCAGACTCATTTTGAATTTGATGGCCAAGATAATTTCCTCGAATGGCCTCATCTTCCTATCACTCAATAAGAGCTTACCTTTCATTTATCCCCAATTTCCATATGACCCTGGGCTGCGATTGTGTGCCTAATTCCCAGGTGTTTCAGGATTTCACATTTTGTGAATTTGCATTGTGTTCCATGCTTAAATCTTTGAGTCATGAAATCATGATTGTTTGGATCAAGTGACACATGTCCCTTTGCATTAGATGGTCTTGATGAACATCTACATTTTGGGACCTTGGGCCATCGACATTTCTCACTTTAGATTTTCCGAAATGACTTTCTTCACATTGATCCTGTGCTGCGTGTTCTTTTGGAATGGACTGCCAAGATCATTTTGGGACTTCGTGCCTCGCAAGTCTTCAAGACTCTACCTTATTACTTTCCTGAATCGTGAAATCATGAAAAGTTGATCCAATAGTCCAGATCTCTCCTTTAATCAATAGCTGCGATATTTTTGCGATTTCACATTTCGCGAGTTCTGATGATTCTACTCCTTGACCTCTCCATCGCACGAAACCACGAAATGTTGATTGTGCACCACATGTATTTCGCAACACCAATGGCTAGGATTTTCCTCATGATTTAAGATCTTTGTCTGACGCTATACTTCGTGTAACTCTATGATCCTGATCACCTGATCGTCGCTGATATTTTAATTCTTATGGATCCGACAACTGAAACTGAGCCTGTGCTTGATGGGTTTTCTCCAACTAGGTATGTGCGCACCATTTCACAATCACGCCCTGACTTTGGATGAAAAAAACTTGTGGGTTTTTTAAGCACACTTCTTTTGAATTTGGTCACCCAATGGCCAACTTCAAAGGAAAACAACCCCCTTGCAAAAATATGTGATAACATTAGGCTCCATGGGCGATAAATTCCTCCCCATGAGGCTCTAAGATCTCCCTTTGTAGTTCCAGACACCTTCTGTTGGGCTATGGATTCAAGATCAAAAACAACCTAGTAAAGACTATAAAGACGACAAGTAAAAACAAAAATAAACAAACATGCTCCAAGGAGATTATTTATGTACAAAAACCTATGCTAACTGATTTTTACAAAGCACTAGGTGAAAGAAAACTTCCACCATAGCCACCCAAACTGTTTGGTAATATGATCCTTTTCTTTCCTGCAGATAATCCACAAAAGGCTAAGGAAGTATGACAGCAAAATGAGGACATGTTTTTGAACACTGAATATTCCCCCAAATGATGATAAGGTGAATAAAATTGCAGGCTCCAATGCTTTTGGAAAACACAACTCCATATATAATCCCACAGGGCCACAAAATTTATAATCAGGGGAGCTCAACTTGTAAGAAATTAATTCTTGTCCTTTATTGCAGCTCACCCATCATGTGATGTTATCAGAGTGCATATGTGGGTGGATAAATTATGCAATATGGATGATACCAGGTGATATCTGCTCAATTACAAGTTCTGAACAGGAGATAAACTGCCCACTAAGATCCTCCTTTACATGCTTCTATGTGCTTTCTGTGAGTCTAAGATAAATGATTTCCACCCAATGATTTTAATTAATTAACAAAGGAAAAGGATCTATATTGTGGTCTTGGAAATATTTCATAACACCATACTCACCTGTGAGTATTTGTGAACTAATGCAATTTGAACATTTCAAAAAATCTGAAATTAGGACTCCATGTATATGGCCACAGGATCATGAATATTGTGACAGAATCTTGGCTTCTTTAGAAGGCCAGGATGCTCCTCTGCAAAAATATCTCTTCTTGTAAATAAATTCCCTTTTTCTTCATCTGAAACCAACTCTCGATCATCAATAGTTGTAGTTTTTTCTCCAGAAAAATGATCATAACAGAAAGGGGTAGTAGGATTTAGACCATGATAACTATGATCATTCAAGAACATACAACTATTTATGCAATCCGTTTTTGCTACATGCTAAAAATGTTCTTGAAACTGGTCATAAGATGGATATGTATTCCTTCCCATAGAAAAATATGCAAATGATGAAGAACTTGATTCCAAGTGTGAATCATACCTACTTCCCAATTGTTGTTCCAGATCTGATTCATGTTCACTATCTTCTTGCTCAGAATCTAAAACAAACTGACAGTCTTCTTCCTCACATTCATACAAATTTGCCTGCCTATGAACCCACTTGCTATCCCTGATGTTCTCTTCAAGCTCTCCATCATCCTCAAACATATGTCTCAACGATGAATATTTCCTCTCTCTCAAGAGAAGGACTAGCTCTGGATGTTGATCCATGATATAGTACACCATGGCAGTAGTCTCTGTGGGTCTGATCTTCATAGGCATGCTATGATAGACGTTGTAAAACCTCCTATTGAAGAAATAAAATGCTTCATCTTCCCCTCTCCTCAAGGCATTAAACTCAAACTAGTATTGATCAAGGGATTTGTTCTCATCGCAACACTTTAAAAAAACATGACATAGCTCGGTCCAGGAACCAATAGAACTGGCCTCTAGACATCTAAACCACACAACAACATATCAAGACAGGGAATGTGAGAATAGCATCATGGTAAAATCATCATGAATGATCTCAAACTGATCAATAAAGTTCTCAAAGGCCCCCAAGTGCCTCTTAGATGTAACATGATCCTCCCCAGAAAACCGAGGAAGATACTGAAAGGAATCAAGAGGATAAGGGTTAAGGCGATATGGCAGCCTCAAAGGTTAATACCACTTATTTATTATTTTAATTTCAAAATCAGTGGGATGAATATGGGATTCAACAAGAGGATGGGGAGGCTCAGTAGGAATAATAGGAGGTAACAAGATTTGAGAAGACTGTGAATTATTTTCAACCTCCTCAATGCTACAATGGTGATCAATTTCTAGAGGAGATGCAATACAGATCTCACTTTTATGAATAGGCAGAGGTGAAGGCACAAGATCAGTATCTACAACACAATAAGGGGGTATTCTTTCTTTTTCCAAGGATGGATGAACAAAAGAAGGCTTAAGGACATCTGAATATACAAAGTAGAGGATAATCCTCTCTATAAGTAAAGGGAAAGAAAGAAATGAGATGATAAAGAAAAATGGGATTTCATGAAGTAAGCTCATAAACTGATACCTGGTCTTTCCCTTCGGCATGGTCATCTTTCTGTCAACAGGATCCTCTCTAGTGGAGTCTTTGATTGTGGATTTGCCAAGTGAAAGATATGCAGAATGAGTGTGTCCAGTCTTTGTTCACCATTAAAGACTAGATATGAGCATTGTGTTCTCCCAAGGGCTACCAGGTGTAGCTAGAAGAAGTGACACTGAAACAACGGAGCTAAGACAGTAGAGTTTCCATAGTGGAGTCTCTAGGTGAAATTGCAATCTTCAAAGGTTTTGAATTCTAATGCACCTTCAGAATCAAAAGTTCATTGTCATTCTCCCAGAGAAGATATCTTCACTTTCATCCCCGACAATGACGCCATAAATGTTAGCACTAGAAGTCACCTTCAGATTGCATTGAAGGTAAGCCCAGTACCCATTAGTTTATATGTCATAGATTGGTTTTAAAGAGGTCAAATGGGTGCAGACTCAATGATAATAAAATTCTAACTTAGAAATCGGGTCTAGCATGCACAAACATTTGAGGTATCGAATCAACTTCAGTCAGTAAGTTGGAGTAAGGGTGAATAGAGGGAATAATTTGGAGAGGAGAGTGTAGAGGTATACTATGGACATCAGG
The DNA here is from genome assembly GCA_000966675.3 of Picea glauca. Lineage (NCBI taxonomy): Eukaryota > Viridiplantae > Streptophyta > Pinopsida > Pinales > Pinaceae > Picea > Picea glauca. The sequence continues at coordinate 6,842 of JZKD02S1552204.1, forward strand.
TCTTCAAGCAGCCTAAGGAGGAAAAATTCAAACACACGATCCTCTTGGATTTAAATTTCAAGGAAACTGAACGAAATTATAACAACACTATAATCAAAACATTCATCATAATACAGTTACAACAATTCATGTGAATCAATCAATCATGAAATCTCTTAGTATCATATGCAAATAAGATGGAGTAAGAAAGTTGGCTTAGATTAACCAAGATGTCTCAAAAAACAAATATATAACCATAGAAATAGTGTTCTTCATAAAAATATTACAATAGTAGGGAGCCTAGATCAACCATTCGACTCTTACAAAATATCAAAATTGAGTATATATACTCAGAGCCACTAGATCCCACCAGGAGCATGCTCCAGTCACTGCATTCAAGGCTCAACATCAACATTTTATTCTGTCAAGATGCACTTGCATTCTTCTATTAGATGCAAGATCAAATCAGTATGGGCTTTGCAGGAAAATCTGATGACATGGGAACTTTGGGTTGACAGTCTGCCTCCATGGCCAATTCTTCCATGGTTTCCATTTATGGAATTAAATGAGGTTCCAAACACCCCTCTACTTTCATTAACTAATTTCATCGGGATCGGGAAGAGGCCCAATACTTATGCATGTTCTAGGGTGCCAATGATCCCTTCAAACTGATATCGATGCTTTGAAACAACACAACCCTTTACTGAGACCAAGACGGGTTCTTTGGGCCTTTGGTGCATCTTTTATCCATTGCTCCACATGACCTCAGGCCATGACCTGGGGCTCCCATGTGAAATTTTGGGATTTCTCATTTCAGGAGTTTTCAATCCATTCAACCTCCAAAATCCCAATGCTCTATCCTATGAAATGACCTATCCATATCGACGATCAAAATTGTTTTGAATCTAATGGCCAAGATCATTTCCTTGAACTTCCTCGGCTATATTCCACTCAATAAGTTCTTACCTTTCATTTAGCCCCACTTTCCATATGACCCTGGGCTGCGACTGTGTGCCTAATTCCCAAGCGTTTTAGGATTTCACGTTTCACAAGTTTACATTGTGTTCCATGCTAAAATTTCTGAGTCGTGAAATCACAATTATTTGGATCAAGTGACACATGTCCCTTTGCATCAGACGGTCCTAATGAACATCAACATTTTGGGACCTTGGGCCATCAACATTTCTCACTTCATCTTTCCTGAAATGACTTTCTTCACACTGATCCTGTGTCGTGTGTTCTTTTGGAATGGATGGCTGTTGGTTTTAGCCTATTACACAAATCTGTGCTATTGACCTGGGGTTTGTATCTTTTAGGGTACCAACAAAGCCTAAAAATATCATCCCTTCTGGTGAACCAGAAGGCAACAGAGCACACAAAATGAACTATGCAGTCTCACCCGAGATGGATTTTATGGGTGGCTATAAGACTCAGGTGTTTACAACCTAGGATTGAGTAGGAGATAGAGGGTCTGCATTTTAAGCCATTACTTATGACTTGTATTACAAATTACTTTTATCTGACCTTTAGGATTTAATAGCGCAAAAAAAAATGAACTAAACAGTATAATAACCCATTCATTCATCACATTTAGAATTTAACTAACAAAAGTAAACAAAGATATGCATGCACTCATCAAAATACATAGGTATTACCATGGTTCACCCCTCCCGGGGCTACGTCCATAAAGATTTGTCTACTGGCTCTCTTATTATAGTATTTTTGCAGTTCTTGTGCCTCGCACTTACAATTCTCCTTAGATCGGTAAGAACTCTGTGGGGCGAACTAGATCGCACCAGGCTCCTCAACCTGTGACCTGATCCTCGAGGTCTACTTCCTGCTTAGCTCACTCATTACAAGTATTTATCTTATCAAAACATTACATAAAACGAGTTCAACTCTACAATAGTAGTAAAGCTCAACCTTCTCAAAATATCCAAACCTATGTTTGATACCTACTTGCCTATATTTATATCTATAGGGCTCTTCAGCCATTTACACAAAAACTCTTACCCAAAACCCTAACTCTAGTATCGTTAAGTCTTCCTTCTCCACATGCATTTGCTTCTTCCTTCCAGATGTCACCTGCTTCTTGCATGTGCACATGCAATGCTTCTTGGCAGTTGTCGCTTTCCTCCTACATGCTTTATTTCCCATGATTTCTCTTCCAGTTGTCATTCTTATTTGTGTACGATTTATTTCCCATGATTTCACTTCCAGCTTTCATTCTTCTTCGTGCACGCTTTCTTTCCCATTTTGACGTGCTACCAATAGGACCCCAACACTGACATGTAACTCATCCCGATTCACCTAATCTTTCTAATCTACCTCGATATCTTTAGTTATCATATGGAACTTTTCCCTTAGCTCTATTGTTGTTTTCAGTGCCTACATGGTCCTCTCCTTAATGGTTTCTACTACCTGAATGGCCACTTCGTCACGCAGTAGTCCTGTGCATTCTTCCTGTGTTTTCTCCATCTGTTCTCTATCCACTCCTACCTGTGCGAGTACTTCTACTACCCGTTCCTATAATGGTTATTTGAGCCTTCCACTCTTGTTTCTGTGTCTGCACAATGATGCGTTCTGTGTGCATATTCTTCAACTCTTGCATCCCCTTTACATGTTCTTGGATCGGTATGATATTTTTCTTCTTCTTGAGTTCTTGGATCACTGCATTGATCCTTTCCTCTTCATTGTACCAACGTTGAACCTGTGGATCCTCCAGTCTTTTCCAAAGTTGCACTGCTTTGTCGAGCAAGTCAACTGATGTGCTAACTTGTTTCTCCATCTCTTGTATTTTCATTGTTGATGTCTGCCTCCTTTGCTCCTTTACTGTTGGTGGAGTCATTGGTGTTAGTTGTTCTCAAAGATCTCAGATCATTTCTGTGGCTGGGAGTTCGTTTCCCTCTGCGAAGTTTGGAAGTTTCCCAAAAAATTCTCCCACTCTGCATTCCAATTCATTCTTGTGTTCCATATCCTTCTGAGTTTCGGATTTGGCCTACGCGTACTCTTTTTCCAGCGCTTCCCGCTACTTTGTTTCTTTCTGTAGCTCGACTAATTTCTTATGTGCCCAAGACTGCATCTCATGGTCGACACTAACCTATAATTTGTGTAGTTCCCTTAACGACATCCATGTCAATACCAATTGAATGTGGTCCAAATCCTTCAGTGGTGTCTGTCCCATTATTTCATCCATTTGCAACATGCTCAATTTTATGTGGACCATTGCGTTTGCATGTGGCATTGGGAGGGTTGGGTCTTGTTCTTCAATCTCCACTCTTTCGTTGGTTTGTGTTGTCGACTTCTCTATGCCTTTGCTGCTACTTGCTCTCTGGGCTTCTCCATGTGTCTTGAGGAGCTATCCTATTTCTCCCAGGTCTTTCTGTAGATTATCCCTGTGATGTGCTATATGGTTGAAGTCTTCTGCCTGACAATCCTAGACCATTCTGGTGACATTTGTCTGAAATATACATAATTTATCTTGAAATCTATTCAATTTAGCATTCTCTTCCTTTAAGGTGTTAAGACAATTAGGTTGGTTTTCTCCAAAAGCTTCAACCACTTCAACTTTAACCTCCTTCCTTC
>JZKD02S1552215.1:42951-57318 GCA_000966675.3 Picea glauca
ACAATCAAGTGCTACATAAATTGTCAACCCAGGGAAGTCTGTTTATTTCAAAGGTAACCACGCACTATATATGCTCAATTCCAAAAGCAACTTAGAGTTGTAGTAAAGGAAACTACATTAATCACACTTGCCTTGAATGAACTGAAGTTCTAGCTTGAATCACAGAAAAGCAACCTACTTATTACAGAGCTTAAAGAGATGATTAATCTAAAGAATCCTAGATTACATTAAAATAACAACTGCAACAGGAAAGAACAACTATTCTAGAACCAGAGAACATGACCCTATTCCCAAGCAGGAACTTCAGTACTTTGTTTCTGATTAACACACTTTCATGAACTCATTAATGCATTGAAGGCTAACTATTCTAATAGAGAACAGGACCCTAATTCCTTCCTTTAAGAAGGAACCTTTAGCACCAGTCTCTGATTAGCACACTCATGAAAATAATGGAAATCTGACTACTTCTAATAGAGAACAGGACCCTGATTCCTTCCCTTAAGAAGGAACCTTTAGCACCAGTCTCTGATTAGCATAATAATTGAAAGCTGTCTACTTCTAACGGAGAACAGGATCATAATTCCTTCCCTTAAGCAGGAACCTTTAGTATCAGTCTCTGATTAGCACACTCATGAAAATAAATGAAAGCTGACTACTTCTAACAGAGAGTAGGACCCTAATTCCTTCCCTTAAGCAGGAACCTTCAGCACCAGTCTCTGATTAGCACACTCATGAAAATAATTGAAAGTTGACTACTTCTAACAAAGAACAGAACCGTAATTCCCTCCCTTAAGCAGGAACCTTTTGTACCAGTCTCTGATTACCAAAATTACTCAAATTCATCACACATGATTGCCAACTAAAACGATTAACAACTACCCAAACATAAACCATATAATCGATTAGTAAGACAGAGTTCAGTAGTGTTTCAACAAAGTAGAATTCATTAAAGTAGTGTTTCAACAAAATAGAAATAAATCAAGGCATCAACAGAATTCACACTAACACACTATAAAAATGACGGGTGAATCTTGTGAAGAAGGTGGGCCCTCCCTTCTCACAAGATTCCCCTGAGACGAAGAGGCTAGAGAAGGATGCTCAAAACAGTCTTTTATTCATCTATCAATGTATCATATTACAATCTGAAAATGAAGTACGTCTTTCTCTGTGAAACTTTCTTAGTACCAAAACTGGAGATCCCTTCGAATGATGATTTCCTCTTATTTAAAGAGGGAATCCCTTCGATACAATTGATAAAAAATTATAGATGTATATATGAGTCCTATTCTTAGTCAGATCAACTTTCTAAACCAGAATAGGATGTCCTAGTCTCCTGCAACAGAATACTATTACAAGTGTATAATGGGGTGGTGTTGTTACGGCTGGAGTATCAGTTCTTTCTTGTTGTTGTTGTTGCATGCTGTTTCAGCATCGCAAATCGTAGGCTGTTTCAGCCACGGGATTTGCGCTCTGACTGTTTCAGCACTTCTCAGGTAGCAACGATGGTTGATGCTTGGCTCACGGTGTGGCTGTTGTAGTCAATCTGTGTGAGTTGTTGTTGAACACAGACTGTGTAACGGCTTCCCTTGTGTTTCAACATCGTTGACCATAGACTGTGTAACAGCTTCTGTGTTTCATCATCGTCGACCATGTGTAATAGCCTCCTCAGCATCGTCGACCATGGACTATGTAGCAGCTTATGTGTTTCAGCATCGTCGACCATGGACTGTGTAACAACTTCTGTGTTTCAGCATCGTCGACCATGGACTGTGTAACAGCTTCTATGTTTCAGCATCGTCGACCATGGACTATGTAACAGCTTCTGTGAATTACTGTTTCAGCAACAGGCCTCAAATGCTAATCTGCAGTTTGAATTGTTTCAGCACTTATACATTTCTAATCAATGGTTAAGTACGAGAGTGATGTGAAATTATATGCAAAACAGATTAAACGTATAGTAAAGAGAAGAGACGTTATATACCTTTGGAAAGATAGGATAAAGTGATAATATGAGTTTAAATGTGAGTGATCAAGAGTGTAATATTGGAAAAAAATATGGGAAAAAAGGTACATTGTGTGGTCCTAACAGATTGAAGAAAGACATAGCCAAATATTTGGCCCAATGCATAGATTGCCAACAAGTTAAAGTAGAACATCAACAGCCAGCAAGACTATTACACCCTTTACCCATCCCATAATGGAAATGGCAAACCATCTCCATGGATGTTATCATTGGATTGCCAACTTCAACCAAACAGAATGACACCATTACGGTAGTGGTGGATAAACTGAGCAAGTTTGCTCATTTCATACTCGTCAAATCAACCTGCAAGGTGATAGATATCTCCCAGGTATTCATGAAAGAGGTGTTCAGACTGCCCGGTATGCCGAAAGAGATAGTGTCTGACAGAGACACCAAATTTACTTCCATTTTTTGGAAATCACTGATGGTTGGTTTAGAGACCAAATTGTTGTTTAGCACCGCCTATCACCCTCAAACTGATGGACAGACAAAAAGAGTGAATCAAATATCAGAGGATATGTTAAGGATGCATGTAATGCATCAACCCAGGAAATGGGAAGACTACCTACCATTGGTAGAATTTGCCTACAACAATGGCTACCAAGCATCTTTAAAGATGAGTCCCTTCGAGGTCCTCTATGGTAGGCCGTGTAATAATCTAGTCAGCTGGAGTAATCCTATAAATAGGATTTCTTTTGGACCTGACATGTTGAAAGAAATGGAACAACAAGTGACTCAGATAAAACAAAATCTAAAGGTCGCTCAGAACCGACAGAAAAGTTATGCTGATCAAAAGAGAACTCCAAGAGAGTTCAAAACAGGAGATCATGTATATCTCAGAATTAATCCCAGAAGGAGCTCTCTGAAAATGGGAGCTTGTGCCAAGTTGGCACCCTGGTATTGTGGACCCTTTGAGGTTCTAGATAGAGTGGGGCATGTAGCCTATTGGCTAGCACTTCCTCCCACAGTAAAAGCACATAATGTTTTCCATGTTTCATTATTGAAGAAATATGTACATGATGCTAATCATATAATTGACTGGTCTGTGATCCAGGTGGAACTGGAGGGATAATTTCTACCACAACCTCAATGTATATTGGACAGGAAGGAAACCCCGCTCTGGAACCAAACCATTGCGCAGGTCAAGGTGCAGTGGAAACATTTTGGCCCAGATGAGGCTACATGGGAAATGGAGGATGCCATGAAATGGGCATATCCGATTTTGTTTACTTTTGTACATGCAATTCATGTTAAAATATAAGAACATCGAGGACGATGTTCCTTTAAGGGGGAGGGAATTGTAACACCTTGTTTCCCCCGGTTTGTAAAAATAACTGGACTAGCCCAGAACTGTGGCAAACTCAGAAATGTGAACATGTGATGTGAATGGACCTTGTGGAAAAGGTCGATGAATGTGAATAACATTATGAATTTATATTGCAGGACTGCTGAGAGGGGATATGCTGAAAAAGAGACCACGCTGGCTGTAGAGAGGTGGTGGAAGGCACCTAGAAAGGTGGCGTTAACTTCCACCGAAAATCAATATTGTATTTGGACTTCACTGGCCGGGAGAACCAAAAGCGGCTCGCTGGCCCCATATTTAATGTCTCGCAGGCTGGTAGGTAGATGGATCCTCAGGACTTAATGAGGGATGGGGAGGTGAACCACCCATCCATAAGAGCCGTCAGGCTTGACCAACGCGAGGGAAATCGCACCACACATAACCTCGCAAGAGGATAAGGCGTGGGGAAGAAGCGATTTGAGGGGGCAGACGTGAGGGGAGAACTCGGGTGATATGCAGAGTGAGTGATAGCAGAGAGGAAGGAGAGGAACCTTCGCTCCTAGTCACTGGAAAACAAAGACGTAGTCTCACAACATCGTGGTCTCAGCTCGGGGGTCGCTAGTGGTAAATCCGCTGGGAGTCGCTGAGCCTATGGATGGGTGGAAATGAGCACCCCTCTCAGTAGTTACATAACTCCTAGTGTTACTTTCTGATAAGTGTTTTTCCTTTGGCTTCTTGAAATATATGTATTCTGACAATTATGCTCATAAGCTATGAAATTGTGAATAATTTCAGTATAAGAATGTCAGTATGATATTTTGATCAGTACTGGTAGTTGTATGTTTATAATGGAAAGACAATGTATGGCTTCTTATTTCATAAGTTTTTATTTATATGCATACTGATCTAATTCAGACTTGACGTCTGGTTCTTAGGAGAGAGATACCCTTATCTGCCTCAGATAGTACCCTGGGTAAACTTCCCCATAGAGATACCCTTCTCAAATGCCCATCAAGAACCTGGAGGAAGGACGTGAAGGCACAAGGCCTTAAGAAATCCCTGATAAGTATCAAATCAATGGATGAAATCCCATCGGGAGATCGGTGGTCACTCACGACCGTCAGATCGGAAGGAGAAATTAGAGTGTTAAGCGCCTTAACCCGGGATAGGTGTTGATTGACGGACAAGATCCCATTGAGAAATATGTGGTCACCCTTGACCATTAGATTGGTAGGAGAAATTGGGATGTTAGGGCCTTACCACTTTGTCTTTCTATGTCTTCGTGGGGTAGCAAAGAGATCGGGATCGTAGATCCCCAAGGTCCAGGCGAACATCTGGACCGTTGATTTTTCCATGTCCAGGGAGTCATGGGAGAATGCACAAGTTAGGAACCTATCTAAGCCGTCATATCTCGGCTGGAAAACCCGACAGCCATTGGATCTGTCAGGAAATACCCGAGGGTCAAACCCCCAGTGAATAGGGGTGAACACCGCGAAGCAGTCATGGACCGTAGGCCACGTGTTGCGAGATTACCTGTTTCGGGAAATCGAGATTCACGAATTCGGAAGTCCCAATGACGAGAGATCGGGACTTTCCATGGTGGAAATCCCGAAGTAGTCATGGAACGTCCGAATTAAGGAGGCCACATGTCGTGAGATTACATGTTTCGGGAAAATGGGAATCGCGAATTCAGAAGTCCTGATGATGAGAGATCGGGACTTTCCATGGTGGAAATCCCGAAGTAGTCGTGGACCGTCTGATTTAAGGAGGCCACGTGTCGCGAGATTACCCGTTTCGGGAAAATGGGAATCGCGAATTCAGAAGTCCTGGTGACGAGAGATCGGGACTTTCCATGGTGGAAACCCCGAAGCAGTCGTGGACTGTCTGATTTAAGGAGGCTATGTGTCAAGATATTAACCACATCGGGAAACCGAGGATCAAGATTTCAGGAGCCCCGTGGTCGAGAGTTCAAACTCTCGTGATGATAAGTCCCGATGAACGGACGAGATTCTTTCAGAGGATCTCAGGGTCTATACGACCGTCATATGTGAGGAAGAGATGTCGGCTTTAAGCTGGAGCACGAATGCGCATTAGAGTAAGTAGTGAGTAGATCTGGATGACCAGATTCCACCCACCTAGATCGACGATTGAGGCTTCATTCCAGAGCCCCCCTGCCATTCTTCCTTTAAGGGGGGGGGGGTCTGGAATCAAACACGCAACTCTTGAACGGTCCGGATTAATTTGCATTGATCAACGGTGCTTAGGTGAATTCCGGACCCCCTTTCCATTCTACCTTTAATGGGGGGGGGGGGTCCGGAATGGTGTGGCGTTTGAAGTGGGACCTGTCTCCTGTCACGTCGCCGAATGTTTCATGCTTCCCTATTGCCACTCGTACCCCACTCAATCGCACGACAGGGCCCATTCCTATTGGCCATTCACTAACCCTGTTGGGATTTGTCCCTATTGGCCAATCGCTAGCCTTGTCGGGGTTCGGCAGTTGCAGATTCGAACAATTCGACATCGCTATAGTGTTGAGTCACAAATTATTGAGAGGCGCCATGGTTATTTGACCTATGATCATGACCCACGATCACATGGGAGCAGAGACAGAGAGAGAACTAGTTTATGCTAGGCCTCCGTAGATATTTTGGGGGCTCTGATTCTGCAGGAAGCAACAAAAAAAATTTATTATGGTAGTGGGTGTGTGACACTTACGGTGTCCTCCCTTCCTTGTTGATTACATTAGAAGGAAAAATGGTAAACGTTGAAGTGGAGGCCTTTTACGCTCCTCTCAATTACAACCTTCTACTTGGCCATAGCTGGATCGATTCCATGTGCGCAGTTGTGTCCACTCTTTTTTGTGTCATACGTTTCCCACATCAAGAAAAAGTCATTATGGTGGACCAATTGGCCTTCTTCAACTCTGATACATGTACCGACAATGTCCCTTTCATTGCAAAGCCCCCCCTGGATATGAGAATGTCGGTGTGGGTCTTCTTAAAGATTCCTCTTTGATGGGTACTTTCCCCATTCCACCACCCGATGTTCCACATCCATTTGTCACCTCGATCAACATGATCTCCACCTCTGTTTGTGAAACCCCTATGTCTTATGACCCGTGGATAGTACCCAAATTCAGTGATCATCTTCGTTATGGCGACCAAATTCCTTTGAGTCCGTTCAAATCCGCTTATCAAGCCATTCAATCGACAACCCCTTCTACCTCGTCTCTTGGTGATTTATCTCCTGATCCGTTCTACGTCATTTTTCTACGGACGAGATGATTATGTCTGTTATGTCCATGGAAGATACCCCCTGGGACAATGGACATCATCATTCCATCCTCTTCCTGGAACAACACACCATTGAGGGTTAATAACGGATCTCGACCTCGCCAACCGTTGTTGTCATTTATACCATTCCTGAGTCTACACACGATATGTTCTACGCAGGGAACTTAAGTAATATCTCACCCATCATCCCCCTTGACATATCCATAAAACCTGGATTTGTTGAAAATCTGCACATCGGAGCTTCATGTTCCCATAACGAAGTTGTCACCTGCAAGTCTCTTTTCCAAGAATTTCATGACGTCTTCGCATGGAGCTATGAAGAAATTTTGAGTATCGACCCGGACATTGTTGTACACGAAATTAAGACATACCCGGGTGCTAAACCCATCTAGAAATGACTTTGTCCAGTCCACCCACGTAAAGAAACTACTATCAAGCTTGAAGTTGAGAAAATTCTCAAAGATGGCTTTATTTACCCTGTGGATCTAACTGACTGGGTTTCCAATCTTGTTCCTATTAACAAGAAATAAGGTACGATACGTGTGTGCGTTGATTATAGAGACATTAATAAAGCTTGTCCTAAAGACAACTTTCCTACCCCCTTCATTGACCAGATCGTCGACGATTGTGCTAGAAGTGAAATCTTCTCTGATGGATGGTTTCTCCGTATATAATCAAATCAATACCGTACCCGCGGACCAACACAAGACCTCTTTTATTTTTCCTTGGGGCACTTTCACCTACCGAAAACTTCCATTCGGTTTAAAGAATGTCGGTGCAAATTTTCAACGTGCTATATCTTACACCTTTAGTGATATAAAGCACATTGTGCAGCCATATCTCGATGACTTACCATCTCATTCCATGCACCGTGTAGATCATCCAACACACCTTCACACCTTTTTCCTTCAATGTCGGTTTTACCATATACGCTTGAATCCCCACAAATGTGTTTTTTGTGTAGAATCAGGTCGACTTCTGGGATTTATTGTTTCACGTCAAGGGATCAGGGTAGATCCTTTGAAGGTCGAGGTGATTCTCAATCTTCCTCCTCCTTCCTCACTTTTCCAACTACAAAGTTTGCAAGAGAAGGCAAACTTTCTCCGTCGTTTCATCCCGAACTATGTTGAGCTAACTATTAGATTTACGTGACTTCTCAAGAAAGTTGTTGATTTTGTATGGGATACCACTGCTGACAAATCTTTCGAAGCTTTGAAATTGTCTTTAACTCGTACCCCACTACTCTTCCCACTTGATTACAGTCGAGATTAATTCCTTTACCTCACAGCCTCAGGCTATACCATCGCTATGGTTCTAGTTTAGGAGGATGATTCTCATGATGAACATGTCATTTATTACTTGATTCAGAGTCTCACGAATACCAAAACCAGGTATTTACATGTTGAAAAATTGGCCTTGGCAGCGATCCAAGTTGTTCAATGTTTTCGGCATTATATCCTTTTACGCAAGACTACAGTGATTTCCAACTGCAACCCTATGTAGCACATTCTTACATGCCAATTGCTAGGGGGAAAATACTCCAAATGGATCGTAATAGTCCAGGAGTTTGACCTAGAATTCGAACGCACTAAGTCTAAGAAATCCTTGGTGTTTGTCGAGTTGATATGCGACCTTCCCTGCTCTGAGATGAAAAATGTAGCAGAGGATTCATTACCTGATGAATCCCTTTCCCTGATCAGTTTCGATGACCTTTGGTATGGATATATCATCATATATCTCCAGACCCAGAATTTCCAGCCCAATTTTTCTAGCACTGACTGTCATCGAATACGCTCCCAAGCCCGTCAGTATATTATCCTCGGTGATACTCTTTATCGTTGTGGGATTGACTCCGTTTTTTGACGCTGCCTCACGTTTGAAAAAGCCGAGAAAGCCCTGAATGAATGCCATTCTAGAGCATGTGGTGGTCACATGTATGTGTATTCTACTGCCCAGAAGATCTTACGAGCGAGGTATTTTTGGCATTGTTTATTCAACAATTGTATAATTGTTGTCCAAAAATGCCATGCTTGCCAAACCTACAACAATAAAATACGATCACACAATGCTCCTGTACACCCCGTGGTCTCCGTTGGTCCTTTTGAAAAATGGAGTATCTATTTCATGACATGTCACCCTCACTTGACCAGGGGGCATGGATACATTATTGTAGCCATAGATTATTTTACGAAATAGGCTGAGGCGATGCCAACATTCGACAATACCGGAAAGACTGCAACATTATTCATATTCAATCTCATCATTGCTCGGTTTGGTGTTCCTCAAGCTATCATTATTGATCATGGTAGCCACTTGAGAAACTTCATGATGTCTGAACTCACTGAAAAGTTGGGTCTTCACCATGAAAACTCAACACCCTATTACCCACAATCCAACGACCAAGTTGAAGCAATAAACAAAGTCCTCATTACCATGCTTTGATGAATGATAGGGATTCATAAAACGAGTTGGCAGACGATGTTGTTTTCAACATTGTGGGCTTACCAGACATCCGTTAAGTCTGCTACCAGGTTTACACCATTCCAGTTAGTCTATGGTCTAGAAGCCATCTTGTCGATTGAATGTGAGATACCTTTCCTAAAACTAGCCATCAAACTTCTCCCAAACACTTCTGTTGAAGAAGAGCGTCTGTTGTATCTCCTGCAATTAGATGAAACCCATCGCGATTCCACCCTATTTATAGAAGCTTAGAAGAAATGCATTAAATCCCAATACGAAAAACATGTCAAGCCACGTGTTTTCTCTAAAGGTGATTTGGTTCTCCTTTACGAACAAGATCGGGATATGCTAGGAGTCAGAAAATTTGAAGCTATTTGGCGAGGTCCTTATATCGTCAGACGAGTGTTGGAGAAATGAGCTTATGAGTTGGTGGAATACAATGGTATCCCTTTGAGTGAACCCAGAAATGGATTGTACTTAAAGAAGTACTATGCTTAAGATCACATGTGCACGAGTGCTTGTATTTTATTGTATCATACTTTTTGTGTGTTACTTTAGTATGATTTTTCATTATTTGGTCTCTGCTCTCGACCATTTATCTTGCATTGTGCTTGGTTTCTAGATGTTGGAGTCTTCACTACCCCACATTGGCTTCGCCAATGGCGCTAGTCGTAGTACTCAGAACCTTGCTTCTGCTACATGGGAAATCTACACACCTACAAACAAACTTATCAGTGTACGAGGTGTGTGCCTCGGTCATGTGACCAATAATATCGCAGAATATAGCGTCGTCATCGAATTGTTGATTGATGTTATTTCGCTCTATATCTACCATCTGGTTATACAACTCGATTCACAACTAGTAGTACTACAGTTAAGTAATGTCTATGCTATTCGAAGTCCTACTTTATTATGGGTATATTTACGAATTTGCCTCTTGGAACATTATTTTGATTACATCAAATATCAATACATTCCAAGATGTCTAAATACATTGACTAATGCCTTAGATAACTATGTGTTAGACAGACATTTGGGACATTTATAAACCAATCAGAAATCACATGTATTATACAACACAAAATAAGCCGATAGAAGCCATATATATGTATATAACGATCAAAAGTTTTTACAAAAAGTTTTTATCCAAAGATCAAAATCTCAAAATATGAAGCCGATAGCTTCTACAAAATAGCATCATGGATGAATTTCACTATAACACACATCTTCTTGGGCTACCCTATGAAGAAGTCGACTGAGAGACTCGGACATGCCCACAGTATGGCGCTGATAACGTCTCAGGATCTCCCCAATAGTGATGTCTATGACATTCACAGTCAACCCCTCTAAGTTTTGTTCCACTGCCTCATAGTCCTCGCCATCCCATCTTGCCACTGGAGCCACTTCGCCTTTCCTCTAAATGGGAGATGTTCCTAGAGGTCGATACGGCCCCACATCTGTGTTATCAAAAGATTTTTTTTTATTAGTCCTTGGATAAACATAAAAACATTTTATATAATAAAATTTGCAAAAACATTTAAAAAGAAAAAAATGTGTACTTCTCACCTAAGTCACCCCACTGCGCATCCTCAGGCAGGACCAAATCCATATATCCTCAGAAATCCAAACCAGCATATGTGTAGTCATCGATCATCAGCATCTGGGGCCTCAAACAGTCAAAAAATGAATCATTATACTTGATTATAGGCCCTGCTACATGCCAATCCATGATGTTACACCACCTCATCATCCTCGGATCCTGTGGGGATGGTAAATCCAAATCCACCTATGGTTGCAACAGTAGGACCCTCTCGAGGAAGAATGACACCAAAAGTGACTCGTACCTGAACTTATTAAGAGTACCCCTTCTGCACTTTGTCAGTTGCCTCTTCATGCTGTGGAGAACTGCATCCGACCAGTTAAAAACCCAAGGCTTTGTGCATTCTATTGCCTATTGGAAATAGTTTTGGAGAGCCATGTGCGGAGCTACACTCCCAGCCATGCATGCAATGGTAAACAAGATAGTCCGTAGGGTCAAATATTGGACCCCCCAAATGGAAACCTTGCCCTTGCTTCTCTCTGCCTCGGGAACACAATATCGGTAAACATACTCGCTCATAGGAAGTCTGTCGCCTCTACCTCCGGTCAAAGTAGCATGGTATCCACGTCATGACAACCCCGTCAAAAAATAGATATCCTTGATATCTAGTGTCAGCGTGTGGACTCCTACATGAAATAACTATTGCTCCACATCCCACATGTGGACCAGGTACTCTAACAATATGAGTTGGACTCTCATGCCCGGGATCCTAAAATTTTTTAAGAGCCCACATTCCCGGAGGGCAGTGACTGTACCTGGATCATTCCCAATAATGGCATCATCCTCCTCATGTTCTCTTTCCCTCCATTCCAACATTGTGATGGTCAACACCTGCAATGGATCCATGAGAAGGAAGTCAGCAACTTGTTTTAAACTCTTGTATATTTTTTTATTGAGCAAAACCACACACAAAAATCTATTTTTCGGCGCTCGCAAGTGAACCTTTTGCACAGTGCGAGATTCTTGCAGGTGCACTGAAGCCCACCTACGAAAATCGTAGATTCTCGCAAATCTCGAATGGCCCACCTGCGAGAATGCTTGAGCGCATATACCGACCCTAAAATGGACTCAAAACTCTAAAATTGCCAATAAAAATCAAAAGTAAGCCATGGAAAAGTTGGAAAATCAGGAGATTACTTTATTCGTTGAAACCATTTGTCGAATGATCATTTGTGCCTCCCACAATCGAGCAAAGAAATTTGGGGGAAAATGAGGTATGTTGGACAAGTTTTTGGCAAAGTAACAATGAAATGGTAAAAAGGCTTTTTCACCCATATTTATTCACTTCTTACTATTTCTTGTTGATTTTTTATATTATTTGTATTGCTTTGCTTAAATAACATAATATCATAATAGCCTTGTGAGTATGGTTTTTCGCAGATATAGTGACTTCGAAGTCTGAACGATGGTGTACGAGTATTTTTTTTTTTTAGTTTTTATTGCCTGTACAACTTCTTTTTTAGGGTTTTTGTAGAAAAAACCTTGAGCTCAGTATTCGTTCTTTCTCGTGCTCGAAAATAAATGAGAACGCAACCGAGTATACTTTTTCTCGTCTTTTCGTACTCGTCATGGTAACACGAAAACGACGAACGCAAGGGAGTGTCCTTTAATCTCTTTTCACGCTCCATAAAAATGAAAATATTGTCAAGCAATCTTGTTCTTTTCACGCTCGTTAAAGTATTTGAAGAAAACGTTCGACAGACGATAGTTTATCACTTTTTCGGTCTCGTCGAACTCATTTACGAAAAAGGAACTGGGAGAGTTCTCTTTAAGTGTTTTTTAGACTCTCAAAACATGAAAAAACCTCGAGTTTTCTATCTTTGGACTCGTTAAACAAACATCGAAAGGTCCTTACGGGACCGAACCACTCATTCTTAGGGTTTGTTAAATGTACTTCAAGGGACTTGTCCGAAGGATGAGCTTACATCGACAAGCATATGTTATCCTCCCCTCAAGCTTGTGTAAAAATAAAGAGGTACTCGCCAGATATGGCGGGGGAAATTTTGGGAAAGGGATGTGTTTTCATATTTGTGTTAATGGCAGTAAGCGTCGCTCTTGAACATGACACCCCCTATTCGTCATTTGAATCCAGGTTGGGAAATCCATTTGTCTCTCGTCCAACTTGCTACAAGGTCATATCTTGGGTCATCTTTGAGTTAGTGTTGCCAAGTCCTTGTTCATGTCATTCATATGTTCAAGAGAAGTTAAAACAAGCCTTCCATTGAGTCAGCCACCTACAGTTGTCCATTCTTACTATGTTGGACTTCCCTATCTCTGTTTCAACTCCTATTCATACTTTGATTCACCCTCAAAATCTATTACTTATTTCATATCATTGATGGGGGATACATCAAGGCCCTCCTCTGACGAGTATTTTTCCATCGACTCCCACTCATTATCCGAGAATAAGACTTAGAAATCATTTAGTACCTTGGAACCTACATGCCTTAATGGCAGGTCTCTTCGATTTCGACAGGGGTTTCACATCATTGATCTCTGATCGAGAGAATTCACCAAGTGTTCGACTTCAGCTCATTCATTCACATTCGTTTAGATTGTACTTTGGTACCTTGGGAGTCATTGACATCAATGGTGATTTCCCTCACACTTGTTAACGGTTTTCACCAATGACCGGTAATCGAGTGGTTTCTACCATGTTTGACTTCAGCACATGTAATCACATGGCTAGATTCATACTTTCAGGTGAAGGGATTGAAAACCATGGGTCTCATCTTTTTGATCCAGACTGCGATGGAGTATGTATGATTTGTATCAACACATAGATCCACTTTGTATGTCGCGTGGCTATGTCTTAATTTAAGTCTTCTAACATAGATCCACAGTATATTCCTGGTGGCTATGTAGCATTTTGATGACATGGATCCACGGTGTATGATTGGTGGCCATGGCCTATGTTTATGATTTCATTCATTTTTGATCTGAGCATGGGAATATTCTGACACTACAGGTGAACTGATATTATATTCTGCAGATGCTTGGTTGTTTACAGGTTTTCGATTAGGTGCGCTCCTTGTTTCTGACACACACACATGCATTTTACAAAGTATTTCGGCTATCACAAGTTCCAACCTCATACTTTGGGGAGCATTATGTTACACATTATTTTGTTCACTCTGGTGATGTCTCTACAGTGATGTGTTCAGGCTTCCATAAGGACTTTTTGCCTGAGAAAAGTGACTGTTGTCTTCCTCTACAAAACATATTTTTATAGTGAGTTTGTAGGCTTCATATGGTGCAGGATGCAAGAATATCAATTATCACAGGCAACCCTATACCTAGACTATGAGGTGTTCGCAATCTGCTCTATAGGTAGGGTGAGAACCTGTTTTGAAGCTTGAAAGGAAGAGGAAGTTACGAAGGTTCTAGAAGAGTATCTTCTAGAAAATGAGTTGGAATTCACATGGTTTTCATCCTACTAACTTCTTATATTTAGTGGAATCATCCTCATCCATTTAACCATCTCTCCTTCTCCTATATATTGAAAGGTTTCTCATGGAAAAGGTTAAGAAAGATTGAATGAAGAATTGAGGAGAGAATTGCGTGAAGAACTCTATTTGGATTGAAGCT
Organism: Picea glauca; assembly: GCA_000966675.3. NCBI lineage: Eukaryota > Viridiplantae > Streptophyta > Pinopsida > Pinales > Pinaceae > Picea > Picea glauca. The sequence continues at coordinate 57,198 of JZKD02S1552215.1, forward strand.
TGAAGAATCTATTGTTAGGATATTTAGACACTTAGGAGTTAGTTAAGATCTACTTGGTCTAATATGTCGTTAGGTAAAAGTGTGTTTCTTTAGTATGCATTAGTATGCATTTGTAGTTAGG
>JZKD02S1552215.1:62650-77357 GCA_000966675.3 Picea glauca
CCGTAGGGGTTTTACCACGTGAAAACATCGGTGTGTTGATCTTTGATCTGGTTATGTGAGTGGTTACTGAAGGTGTTCGTCCTCTGTTGGAATACCTGTGTTGTCGAACATCTATTTGTCTATCAAGTTGTACTAGATCTTCTTCATGCAAACATAGAGAAAGTGTGTGTGTTGGAACTGTTGAAAAGTCAACAAGAAACATGTGTCTAATTTAATTTTCCCTTAAATAAATTAGACAATAAATACTAATCTATTATTTTATTCATAACTGAGTGAGTTGGATTTGTAACAGAATTATAAGTGTAGTTAAGTGAGTTAAATATCAGTTGTACTAGTTGTAACTAAACATGCACTAGTGAGAGTTCAGTTAATTAGTGAACTCACATGCAACTGAAGATTCACCATAGTTAACTACATGCATGTCAGATCTAGTGGAGACCCAGTTGAGATAACACGTGAAAGGGACAGTTTGGCTATCAGTTGTGATTTGATCACACATGTAGTGGATATGCTTATGAGCATGTGCAAACTAGTCAATTAGAATTTAGTTGTGAGAATTCTAATTGCAGAGATTGTGTAGAGGAGGAAAGCTGTCTGGACATAGGAATTAGCACATGTATTTGTTGATTTGTGTATGACAGTGTGAAATGATTGTATTGTAATAAGAGCTCTTGGATTAGATTTTTGTATGAGATTGTTTCATGATTCATGATATACATAATATATGATAGTGGGGTTTTTAGCTTTACGCTTTCTCGATAAAACTTCTGTGTTATGTGTTCTTGATATTTCACTTTGTGATTGTGGTCGTGATCGTGATTTAATCTTTCCACAAGAATAATAGTAGAAGTGATTATGTATTTAATAGTGGCGTATAATTTTTAGATCAGGAGAATCGTAGGAAATACTTAATTTGTATTGAAATTTTTACATGGTATCAGAGCCATGGAGGCCACGGAGCCACGGAAGTGAGGTGCGAACATAATTTCATTCTCGTAGGTCCTGTCTCTAGCAGGGTGCAAAATTTAGTACTGTAGACTATGCTCAGTTCTCAAAGAAGAAATTATCACACCCTAGACAAAGGAGAGGTGTGAACTTCAAGGTGATTCTCGCATGCTTCTTAAGGGAGAAGTGAGAACTCCCCTTACCCTATAGTGCATTACAGTGAGAACTTCCCATTCAAGTTCACAAGCTATACACAAGGAGGGTGAAAACTTCCCAGGCAAGTTCGCAGGCTATACATAGGCAGGGTGCGAACTTCCCTCAGGTTACTCTCAAGTGAGGTGTGAACCTCCCAGGAAAAAGGGATTGCAGTAGTTGAGTTTTGGTGGTTGGATAACATTCAAATTTTCAATATTTTCTTGGTGCAACAGTTGATTCAAGATCGAAATGTCTTTCAATGGCTTGAGGTTGGAGTATGCATTCAAGGGAAGCTCTAACTACATTGCTTGGAAGGACAGGATGGAAGCAGTACTCGGAGACAATGGCTTGAAGGATTACATTGACAGAGATGTTCCTAAGCCAGATGTGACAGACACTGCAAATCTTGATGCATGGCAAAAGAAAGTAGCAAAGGCGAGGAGGATTCTGTTGGAGGGAGTATGAGACCACATTGTCTCAAGTCTCCATGGGAAAACCACACCACATGCAATGTGGAAGGTTTTGACGGATCTATTCCAAAATAGTAGCAACCATAGGAAATTGGCACTCAAAGATAAACTCAGGAAGATTAAGATGGAAAAGGGCGACACCATTCCAAAATATCTCATGAAGTTTGTCCAATGTCGGGATGAGCTTGGAAGTGTGGGAATAATAGTCGTTGTTGATGATTTGGTGAGCTTGGCTCTCCTAGGACTTCCCAAGAGTTGGCACAGTTATCAAGACTCTGTCAATGGAAGGGAAAAATTGTTGGATTGGGAACGACTATGGTCGGATCTAGTGCAAGAGGATTTTAGGTGGAACACCAGAGATGGATCTTCATCAAAGTGTGATGATGAAGAGGATTGTGCTTTGACTGCCAAGGCAAGAAAAGGGAAAGGGAAGAAATTCCATCCAAAATCTGAGTCTAAAGTCAAGAAGTTGGATTTGTCCAAAGTGAAATGTTTTCACTATCACGAACATGGGAATCTTGCTACTAACTGTCTGTAGAAGAGGAAGAACAAGATGGTTGTTGGATATGCAACTAGTGAGGCTCTTGTCTCTCAATTTGAGCTTGACTTCACTTTGATCACATGCATGGATTCAAGTGCATCAAGATCGATGTGGTATTTGGATAGTGGTGCTTCCTTCCACATGACGGGAGATAAAGAGTCTTTCATTGACTTGGAGGAGAAATATCTCAGAATGCATATAGAGATGGGAGATGGTGGACGATACAGTGCAACTGGTATTGGTACCATTACCTTTCAGAGGGAGTCAGGTAAACCATTTCAATTGAAAAATGTTATGCATGTTCCAGGTCTGAAGAAAAACTTGGTCTCAGTCACAATGTTGGAGGACAGAGGCTATGATGTTGATTTTAGCAGTGGTAAATCCTACCTATGACATAAAGAAACAGGTCAAGTCAAGAAGATGGGGATTCGAGTTAAGAATATATACATGATAGAGGTAGATGGTTGCGGTGCCATGATAGGCAAGGCAGGAAAATTGGTGAGCCGGGATGAGGGCGAATTATGGCACAGGCAATTGGGCCATCTTCATCATGGAGCCTTGAAGATCATGAAGCAAATATCTACTAGACTTCCAAGGGGAATACTTGCTCAGTTAGATCAATGCAAGGGGTGCACCTTGGGGAAGTATGTAAAGTCCACCTTTCATGAAAAGGAGAACCGTGCTTTGGTGATCCTGGAGAGAATTCACACGGATGTGTGTGGACCATTCTCAGTTGCTTCAACAACAAAACATAGGTATTATGTTATTTTTGTTGATAAATTTTCTCGTAAATGCTAGATATTCTTCATGCAGAAGAAGGATCAAACATTCTCAAAGTTTTGTGAGTTTAAAGCATTGGTGGAGAAAGAGTTGGGGAAGCAAGTGAAGGCTCTAAGGAGCGATAATGGTGGAGAATACATCTCCAATGAATTCAAAGACTTCTGCAATAGAGAAGGAATTCAAAGAGAATTCATAGCGCCTCATAACCCACAGCAAAATGGGGTCACGAAGAGAAAGAACAGAACGATCATGGGTGCAGCATGAGCGATGTTGCATGACCAGGGCCTACCAATGCATTTGTGGGAAGAAGCATGCAATACTATGGTTTATGTGCAGAACCGTTGTCCTCATAGAGTACTTGGCATGAGTACACCTGAAGAAGCTTTTACTGGTAAGAAACTAGATATTTCTCATTTTAAAAATTTTGGCTCATCTGTTTATGTGCATGTGACCAAGGATTCTAGGAAGAAGCTAGAACCGACTGTTGAAGTTGGTATATTTGTGGGGTACATAGAAACACCCCATAATTATCGTGTGTATTTTCCAAATAGTAAGATGAATGTTATGCGATGGGATATAAAATTCGATGAGGGGAAAGGCATGCGGTTGTCGCTTCAGAGGGAGCTAGATTTGCATGCAGAAGAGGAACTGTTGGTTCCCAAGGATGAGTCTCAAGATGTGGATCAACCACATGAGGAGGTTCATGGAGTGGAGGAAACCACTCAAGCAGAGCCATCCATCAGAAATGGCATAAAGTGCACCACGGAAGCTTATAGATTGAGACTAGATGTTGCACATAATGTAGGAGCCCCTACTTCACAGCGCAGACAGAGACAGTCTCCTGATCGATTTGTTGGATCCATGGCTCTCATGAGAAAATGTATTGTGACTGAACCATCTTCCTTTCAGGAACCAGTGCAAGACCCCACTTGGGTTGATGCTATGGTAAAGGAGTATGACTCCATTGTCAAAAACAATGCATGGAAAATTGTCCCAAGATCGATTGATAAATCAATGGTAGGATCAAGATGGATCTACAAGGTAAAGCAAGCTGTTGATGGGAGTGTGGAGAAATACAAGGCCAGGTTTGTGGCCCAGGGATTCTCACAGATCGATGGGATAGATTATGATGATACCTTTGCACCTGTCGCAAGGTACTCTTCCATAAGATCCATCCTTGCACTCTTAGCGCAGATGGGCTAGCGCATTCATCAGATGGATGTAAAAACTACGTTCCTCAATGGGATCATTGAGGAAGAAGTGTACATTGAACAACCAGAAGGTTTTGAGACCTTTGATAGGGAGTCACATGTGTGCAGACTCAAGAGATCATTGTATGGGCTGAAACAAGCACCTCGTGCTTGGTACACTCGGATAGATAGCTATTTCACTGGATTGGGCTTCACCAAAAGTGAAGCGGATGAAAACCTATACCAAATTGTGGTGGAGGGTAATATTTTAATCATTGTTCTTTATGTTGATGATTTAATACTGACTGGTGATGAGCAGCTGATACACTCATGCAAGGATGACCTTGCAAAGGAGCTCGAGATGAAGGATTTGGGCCTTCTTCATTATTTCCTTGGATTGGAAATATGGCAGCGAGATGGTGAACTTTTTGTGTCTCAAGGAAAGTATGCAAGGGAGATAATGGGTAAGTTTCACATGGAGGGATGCAAACCCATGGATACTCCTCTTCTAGGTAACTGGAGGAAAGAGGATGCTACTTCTGGAGAAGTAGTGGATGATGTTATCTATCGACAATTAGTGCGTTCGTTAATGTATTTAGTGAACACGAGACCAGACATTTTCTATGCGGTTAACTAGCTAAGTCAAGCGATGGTTAAGCCTACCAAACTCTTTTGGAAGGTAGGTAAGCATGTCCTGAGATATCTGAAGGGAACATCTGAGTATGGATTATGGTACAAACAGATGGATGAGGTGAAGTTGCATGGTTTCATAGATGTAGATTGGGCAGGCAGCCCAATGGACAAAAAGAGCACATCAGGGGGGATCTTTAGTATTGGATCTACAGTTGTTTCTTGGTACAGTAGGAAATAGAGATCAGTGGCACTTAGTTCAGCGAAAGAGAAATACATGGCAGCGTGTCAAGCTGCGTGTGAGGATATCTGGAAGAGGAATATCTTGGTTGGTTTGTTTGGTTCTCATTTAGATCTAATAGTGATTTATTGTGATAATCAGAGTTGCATTAAACTCTCGATTAATCCTGTGTTTCATGACAGATCTAAGCATATAGATATCCGGTACCATCATCTCAGAGATTGTGTGCAATGGAATATCATGTTGCTTGAATACATTCCTACAAAAGATCAGGATGTAGACATTTTGACGAAGGCCCTCACCTGGAAAAAATTTGAATATCATAGAGACAGGATTGGGGTGAAGAATAATCCCTTTCTTGTTGAGAGGGAGTGTTGAAAAGTCAACAAGAAACATGTGTCTAATTTACTTTTCCCTTAAATAAATTGGACAATAAATATTAATCTATTATTTCATTCATAACTAAGTGAGTTGGATTTGTAACATAATTATAAGTGTAGTTAAGTGAGTTAAAGATCAATTGTACTAGTTGTAACTAAACATGCACTAGTGAGAGTTCAGTCAATCAGTGAACTCACATGCAACTGAAGATTCACCACGATTAACTACATGCATGTCAAATCCAGTGGAGACCTAGTTGAGATAACAAGTGAAAGGGACAGTTTGGCTATCAGTTTTGATTTGATCACACATGTAGTGGATATGCTTATGAGTATGTGCAAACTAGTCAATTAGAATTTAGTTTTGAGAATTCTAATTGCAGAGATTGTGCAGAGGAGGCAAGTTGTCTGGACACAGGAATTAGCACATGTATTTGTTGATTTGTGTATGACAGTGTGAGACGATTGTATTGTACTGAGAGCTCTTGGATTAGAGTTTTTTATGAGATTGTTTCATGATTCATGATATACATAATATATGATAGTGGGGTTTTTAGCTTTACGCTTTCCCGGTAAAACTTTTGTGTTATGTGTTCTTGATATTTCACTTTGTGATTGTGGTTGTGATCGTGGCTTAATCTTTCCACAAGAATAATAGTAGAAGAGATTATGTATTTAACAGTGGTGTATAATTGTTAGATCAGGAGAATCATAGGAAATACTTAATTTGTATTGAAATTTTTACAGGAACCAAGAGTCAATGAAAGGAAGCTTGCGACATCAAGGTGAACTGGTTGTATATTCTACTTTCATTTAATATAATACAGTGACATGTCCCTTTCCCATAAAATCACTCTTATTTTATTGCATAACTCCTTAATCATATGCATAGGTTGACATTGAATATACTTTGTTATCTTCACTTTGGTTGGTTTGTGTTGTCTTGGACCCGCTTTCACAAGAGCACCGGAGCGAAGTAGGAACAACAGATACCTAGGGAAACGATATAAAGGTACATCACTCATTCCTTCTCGATAATAGATTCAATGACTACAACCTAGAGAAAGATCCATGTCTTGTCCTATTTTGTTCTAGATCCAAGTGGATCTAGGGAGATTAGTTAGTGTCTGCACCTACCGATTTATCCAATAACAGTCCACCCATTTCATCAATTGTTACATTGATGATTTCCACAACTTTGTTCAATCTTAGATTGTAACACTTGTATGATTTCCTTGTACTTGAGTAACCAATAAGTACTCCTTTGTCCACACGAAATTCAAACTTTTCCATTCTGTCATATTCTCTTTTGATGTAGCATTTCCTTCCAAATATTCTAAAGTGATTCACATTTGTTGGTCTTCCTTTCCTTAGCTCATAGGAACTTTTTTCATTATTGTTTATGAGCATTACTATGTTTTGAATATGAAATTTTGTATGCACTGCATGTGTCCAAAAAATATCTATCAATTTGGAATCCATTAGCATTGTTCGAGCCATTTCCTATATAATTAACATCCCTAATGTTCCTTTGTCTCTGAACCACTCTCTGAAAAAATCTATGAATCCATGCTCTTGACCACTGTCATATATATGTCCAAACCTGCTAAGTGTTCTTTCAAATCCATCTATGTCCATACTGTCCAAGACTCTACTACACAACTGTCCATAATGATGACCCATTTATTACTATATGTTGAGCTCCACTTTTGCCATGTTTTCCTCTATACAAAAACATTCATTATTACACATTTTCCCACATTTCATTGTTAATACACACCATAAACCCTAATTAAACGCCATCATTCGTCAATATATCCAGTGTGGTTAATACATCGTCTTTTCTATGTTTTTAGTTATTAAAAGATGATTATATCATGGTTTATTGAAGATGGTTCGTGAAGTGTAATTCTTGTACTAGCACGATCAACATTCTTGTACCATTACTGTAGTTCAACATCCTTGCTCAACACTCTCATTCTGGTACCTATCATTATTTGGAATATTCACTCATTTCTAAGAAAAATTGGGAATGTGGGTTTTCTCTATGGCAATGTTATCACGCAGACACGTGCCTCAAAATCCAACCAGGTCGTACATGTGAACCTCCAGCTCAGGGGGAATAATTCAGCCAAATTAATAAAAGTTCTAGATAGTCAACTTTGCCCTCCATTTTTGTGCACATGAAGACATATTTGAAGAATCTGGAACATGGGTTTTGTTTCTAGCATGGAAAATTGGGTCTTGCAGGAACTATTTTTGAAACAAATGAACTGTTGAGGAGTTATTATTGGTTCTTCGATTGACATCTGCACAAATTTTGGGATGCGCCTAGGTTTGGAAGAAACAAAATATGGTGTCTAGATCTTTCTAGTAAGCATGGAACCCTAATTAAATAAGTAGTCAAAGTATTCCATCATGATCGAGGGTCCAAGATTCATGGTATTATGGTTTTAATATTTTCTAAAAATCATATGATGGTTTGATATATTCATTTATGTAACTGTTGTTTCACGAGAATGGATGAGTTATTTCCATCTTCTAGATCAAGGATTTTGCATATAAATATGCCAATTATGTGAATCGGCGGGGGGGAGTTCTGTTTGTAATGTGTGGGAAATGGTAGCGAATTAAGAGACTTATTTAGGTAGTAAGACTGTGAGTTGCTCTTTTGTAAACGAATTTGATTTCCATTAATGAAAGTTCATTGATTCAGTGCATCACTTCAACTCATTCTGATAATTTTTGACAGAGTTAGTCAGGTAGGGAAGGGCCCCTCAATCCTGGGTAACGTTCTACCTCTCTACTTTGTTATTTATATTGCAAGTGTGATTAATTTCCATCCAATTTATATTATGGGGGCAATGTTTTATTATTTGTTTTAAGCTTGTTGATTGATTCTAGTTTTGTGTAGTTTCATTTTGCTAATTTCATTATGAATCCCGAAGAGTAGTCCTCAAGATAAAACACCCACAACTTTTGTCCTCTTCTTCACCTTGCATATTTCCCTCTATCTTTCAACTCATTTGTTGTATATTGCTACACATTCAACACTCCTCTCTCTCTCTCATGTGTGTCTCTGCAATACATTTAATTACATCCACTATTCTACACCTTTATCCTCATATTATCTCACCCAAATCTCCAACACTTTCATTTCATCCATTGGAATTCCTGTAATGCTACAAACAAATTTGTAAATATTTATTTGCGTCATATTCGTACGTAGGTTTTGAGGTTTTTATTTATTTATTTCATATACTGTGTCATTGATATATGTTGTTTTTCATATTGTTTATTTAATAGTTTTGTTCTTATATGCATTGTCATTTGTTTGTTGTTATATAAGTTTTCTTTTCATTTGTTAATTGTTATTTAAAATTGTATGGCGTGCATTGTTATTTCATTGTTAATATATGTGTAATGTTGGTTTATTATACATTGTTCTAATATAACTTTTTTTAATTGTTTATTCCTTGTATATTTATTATATTTTGTTAATAGCCATAATGTAATGTGTTGTTATATGTTTATATTCTTTTGTTAATCGTTTGTTTAAATTTTTATTTGTTATATGTTGTATTTTTATATATTTATTGTAATTTCTAGATTAACATTGTTTACATGTTTGTTATAATATTGTTTATTTTGTTTCATATTATGTTATATTGTTTGTTATGTTGTAATGATGTGTTGTTTTATTCATCAAAGTTTTGTTAAATTTTGTTAAGTGTTATTATTATATAAGTGTGAATGGAATGTTAATTGGATTATCCCATTCTTGTATAGAGAACCAAACTTATTTCATACCAACACATTCATTAATCTTATAAATAAAACAAAATTAATCGTGTACCTGCACATTCATTTTCACACAAACAAAACTAATTATGTACCTTCACTTTCATTTCCAGGTGTATATTTTCTTAAGGACCAATCTATGAAGCGTGTTTCTTTGAAGTCTTTATGTTACACCATTTTTCTCTAGACAGGGTTAATTAGGAGTTTGGTGGATTTTCTCTTAAAACTGGTAAATTCCACTTTAGGTCAGTAGCACAAATACATGAGGGTTTGAGTAACCTCATCCAGCTGACTAATTTGAATGTCAGTTTGGGTAAATTCCTCATTTACTTTCATATTGTCTTGATTGTCTTTTAATCCAATTTGTTTCAATTTGGTTTTCCTATAGTTTCGTTTATTTCCCGCACTTGATCTCATTTCTTGTACTTTGGATTCCTGCACTTTGATTTTAATCCCAACTTTTCTTTCATTCATTCCATTTTGAAGTTTGTTTGTTAGATTTAGAATAGGCTAGATTAGGCTCCAATCCTGCATTTCCCGTGCTTGCACCTCTAAGTCTACGACTCCCTAGTTGACAATTTAATGTTGGGAATTAATAGTGCATATATTTAGCCCCACACTATATTATCATGAAGTCTTCACTACTACAACTATCAAACTGTACTTCTACTAAATGACTTCTCTGGACCCGTCTACTCAAAGGATGGTTCTTTGGTCTTTCACAACTATCGCATGGAATCCCCCTATCTAATATTCATGTTACCTGGGAGTCTCTAAGTTGGATGGCTCAGAACAATTCATGCTCTGATGTGTATTCATCATCATCTTCAATGGTAGATTCATCATCTCTCTAATCTCTAACTTCTTTCTTTCTGTCCATGGATTCATCTTTCACTACAATGCCTGAAAGTACAATCTCTTGAACATGTTCCTTATTTACATGTCCTTCTTTTCTTTTAGCTATTTTCCAAACCTTTCTGTATCTGACATCTTTCTTTTTCTCTGTAGAATTTTCTTCATCTCGTTTTAATGTCAATCTTGCGATCTCTGGGACCTGGTCTTTGTTCACATGTTCTTCATGTTTTCTTATCCATACTTTCTTATATCYGATATCAGTGTTCTCTTTCATGGAAGTATCGATCATGCTTCTACAATCACTAGCTATGTGTCCATAGTTATGACATTTGTAACATTCAATGTTATATGGGGCCACATGTATTTCTTGCTTGAACGTTTCTTTTATAATCCCTGCAATATGCAACCTTATGTCCAAAATTAGTACAATAAAAACAATGACCATAAAATAAATTTGCATACATGAGAGTGAATGATCTTCTTTGTGGTGTAGTCCTTCTGAATTTATTCCTTGAATGATCATGATCATGATTGAAGCTTCTTTTTGTCTTGAACATGGATGGTCTTCTTGAATATGTATCTTCAATAGTTTTCTTAGATTCTGGTTGACCATGATTCCTTCCTTTGAGTACTTCTGCATAACTCTTTTTATTTTCTCCATTCTTCTTTTCTAGCTACCTAGAGTGTTTCTCTTCATTCTCTATAACTGATATGGATGTTTTTGTCTCTTCAACGTTCTTGTTGAGCTTGATGATTTTAATTCTCAATGTGACAACTTCTTCTTCAAGCTTCTCAACCTCTTCTTCTTTCTTCATTATCTGAGACTTCATGACTTCTGTTGTTCTTTTCGCTTCTTCAAGATGAATTTTTAATGTGATTATTTCTTCTTCAAGTCATTTCTCTTCTTGACCAAACTCTGCCTCAAGCTGGTTTAGATTGTTAGTTCTTTCCATAAGATGATATGTCAATATCTTCTCTCTCATTTCTACTTCTTCCTTCTATGTTGCTATGTTGGCTTCCAAATACTTATTTTGATATTCAAGAATTTCTTTGATCTTTCTGGGTTCTTCTAGTTGAGCTCTTAAGTTCTCAATGACTTATTGGGATTATTCAAAAATGTGAACACTTTCCTTTTGTTTCATCAATTATTTCTTGAGTGAATTGTTTTCTTCTCTTAGTTTATCTAAAGCACTAATCAATTCTACTTCATAATTGTCTTCCTTTTCAATTAGTTTTTTTGTCTCATTTCCTTCATGTCATTCCATTTCAAGATGTCTACGTTTTTCACAATTAAAACAAACCAACATACCTCTGGTGATTATGTACTCTTCATCTTCTGAATCAGTTTGACATGGTGAACATAATTCTTCTTGATTTGTATCTGCATCTTCTTTGGCATTTTATGAATCTACGATGGGTGAAGAATATATGTCATGTAACTTATCCAAAATTTCTTTGGCTGGTGACCATTTACCAATCGTTTCTCTTACCGGATTAGGTAATCCTTCCTAGATGAAATCCATTGTTATTTTGTTACTATTCTTCAATTCCTTGTTGGCTTCAGTCTTTTCCCTTTTTGAACTATTATATCATGTATTGAATGATATCCAAATATAATTCCCTTGTGCCTGTAAAAATACTTTCGTTCTTATGCTCCATATATCATACTTTAACCCATTCTGACCATTAAACAATGGTACTCCAATCTCAAAATAATCCATGACCTCCTTCTGTTAATGTTTATGCCATTATTATAGTTCTTTGCATTTCAATAGATAAGAGCAACATAAGAACAAGATCACTGAGAAATACACATTCACAAGAGACATAACATTTATCCCGGGAAACCCTCTAGGGGAAGAAAACCCAGCAAAAATCTCCTTATCATAAATTGCTAATACAATGTTCAAGAGATAACTCAAACCAATACAGATAGTCCTCTCCAAAATATGCGCCACTCTTCTCCTTCTCTCTCACTGGTAAGTTGCAGCTTGCCTCTTAAGAATGACCAAGTGTGTTGTGTGATAAAGTGAGGCGCTAGCCTCTCTATATATACAAGACTGGCATGTGTGAAAGGACTTCACTGGCAGGGCCGACCTCTCACTCTAGGTGGGTAAACCCACCTTTAATTTAATTCTGGGTCTCAATAATAACTACTGGGGCCGACTTCTTATTCTGCCTATTACAATTGTCTGATGACCAATCCGCAAAAGGGGATTTGGTCTTAATACAATTACCGACATGATTAATCCACAATGGGGATTAATCCTATGAATAAGATAACAATAATAATAAGAATACTCTTCACAGTTACATTATTACAAAACTCCCCCTTAACAAGAAGGGTCTTCTTCAACAACATCAGGCGAGAGAGGTCTGCATCATCAGTGGCATCAGGAGGACAGTATCGTTAATATCATCTTGAAACATTGGCTAGCACATTTACGAGTCATCAGAAGTTTTCTTCATCAGCAACATCATCATTCTCGAAAGAATTCCATCATCATCTGCATCAAAATGTATCAGTAAAAATGATACCTCATCACAACACTAGGCTGGCACATCACAGTACTACACTAGCTCAATGTCTCGACTGTTAAGATGGTAGCTCAATGTCAGTCACATCTTGCTTTACGTCTAACAACGAGGTTAGAAGCAAGGAATCATATCACTTTACGTCTAACAACTAGGTCAAAAGCAAGGAACACATCATCATCTCTCTTTATGTCTAACAACTAGGTCAGAAGCGAGGAATCATCTTGCTTTATGTCTAACAATGAGGTCAAAAGCAAGGAATTACACATCATCTCTCTTTACGTCTAACAACTAGGTCAGAAGCGAGGAATCATCTTACCTTACATCTAACAACGAGGTCAGAAGAAAGGAATACCCACAATGTCATGCTTTACGTCTAACAACGAGGTCAGAAGCAATGAATCACACACCATCTCGCTTTATGTCTAACAACTAGGTTAGAAGCGAGGAATCATCTTGCTTTACATCTAACAACGAGGTCAGAAGCAAGGAATACCCACAACATCATGATTTATGTCTAACAGTGAGGTCAGAAGCAATGACGCATCTTGCTTTAGGTCTAACAGCGAGGTTAGAAGCAAGGAACACACAACGTCATGCTTTATGTATAACAGCGAGGTCAGAAGCAATGACTCATCTTGCTTTACGTCTAATAGCGAGGTTAGAAGCAAGGAATAAATATATACTCCCCCTTTTAGGGAGGGTCCTTTCGGACTATACCAAGATTATCTCGAAAGTGTTCAAACTTTACATGAGATAGAGGTTTGGTCAACACATCAACAACCTGTTCATCCATGCTAATGTACTGGAGATTCAGGGCTCCTCTCTGTACCATGTCGCGGATGAAATGATAACGTATCTCTATGTTCTTCGACCTGTCATGGAATATAGGATTCTCTGTCATCTTTATGAAGCTCTGGTTGTCACATAGAATCACAAATACTCTCATCTCCAAGTCAAATAGGCCAGTCAACAAATTTCGAAGCCATATAGCTTCACAACTAGCAGAACATGTGGCAATGTACTCTGCTTCCACTGTGCTGAGAGAAATACTGGATTGCTTCTTACTCTTCCATGAGATCATGGCTGATCCCAAACTGAAACAACATCCAGAAGTTCTTTTTTTGTCAGCAACACTTCCTGCCCAATCTGCATCAGTATTTCCACTCAATGTGAAGTCATGATCTCCATCATAGCTGAGACCATAATCCATTGTAACTTTAAGGTACCTCATCACATGTTTTGCAGCCACTATGTGAACACGTCTGGGCTCTACCATAAACTGACTCAAGGTGTTCACTACAAAACAGATGTCTTGTCTGGTGTTCGTTAGGTACATCAACGATCCAATAATCTGTCTATACAGTGTGGCATCTATCAAGTCTGATGAAGTATCGACCAGCAGCTTCAACGTCATTTCCATGGGTGTATTCATGGACTTACATTCTAGTATGTCGAATCTCTTTAAGATTTCAACTATGTACTTCCCTTGGTTAAGGAAGATCTTTTATGGACTCTGCCATACCTCAAGACCTAAGAAGTAATGCATTAGGCCAAGGTATTTCATTTCAAATTCTACGGCAAGTCTCTGTTTACATTCAACGATGAGCTTTTCTTCTCTAGTTAAGAATAAGTCATCCACATACAGTAGTAAGATTACTGGTTCATTATCCATAATTTTGAAGTAGAGATTTGAATCTTCTTTACTCTTGGTAAAGCCTAAGCTCGTCAAGAAACTGTCTATACGGCCATACCAATCTCTGGGAGCTTGCTTTAATCCGTATAAGGCTTTATTCAATTGGCAGACATGAGACTTCCTATATTCAACCTCAAATCTTTGGGGTTGCTCTATATACACTTCCTCTTCGATAACACCATTCAGGAAAGTTGTCTTCACATCCATCTGGTGCAACTTCTATTTCATCTTGGCTACAAGAGATATAATGGTTCTGATCGAAGTGTATCTGGCCACAGGATCGAATGTCTTTTCATAGTCAATGCCTTCCTTCTGGGAAAATCCACGAGCGAAAAATCTTGATTTATGTTTCTCAATACTTCCATCAGCAGCATGTTTTATTTTGAAGAGCCATTTTGATGATACCACATCCTTACTTTTTGGTCTGGGAACTATTTCCCATACATCA